>VWYK01051282.1:0-23329 GCA_013399775.1 Semnornis frantzii | reverse complement strand
CTCCATCCATCCCTCCATCCACTCCTTCATCCATCCATCCATCCATCCATCCATCCATCCATCCATCCATCCATCCATCCATCTCCCACTCCATTCACCCCTCCATCAGAGGCTCACAGGGTGTCAGGCATTGGAAGGGACCCAAAGAGATCATCGAGTCCAACCGTCCCTGCCAGAGCAGGACCATCCAATCTAGCTCAGGTCACAGAGGAATGCATCCATCCCTCCCTGCATCCTGCCATCCATCTCACCCCACAACCACTCTTCTCTTGCTCTTTCCCTCCTTTAAGCCTCGCCCTGCTTTGCTCCCTTTTCCTCTCCCTGCTTCCCTTCCCCAGCCCGGGCTGCAGCAGCAGCAGCGAGCTGGAAGCAGCCGCCCGAATCGCGGAGCAGCAGGGAGCTGACACATCAATCACGGCTCTGCTGTTGGAATTAATGAGAGCGCCACAGGTTCGGGCTGTCACTCACTGCCCTCACTTTGCTGCTTCCATATGGCTGCCAGCCGACAGCCTCCCGCTTCCCAATCTCTGCCAATTACAGCCCCAGCACTCCCAACCTCCTCCTATTAGGCTCACAGCTTCATTATTCTAATTAAGCCAAACAAGCTGAGCCCTGCCTTTTTTTTTCCCTCCCCCCACACTCTTGATGCATGTCTCTTGCATGCATCAGAGCTGCACTGCAGCAAAAGCCTTGGTCAGGGCATCTTGGGAGAAAAGCAGCAGCTAGGCAGCATGGAAGCATCAGGATCTCTTCTCTGCCCAACAGTTCTCTGCTCCTCGGACCCTTGGCTGGGTGGCAGGGAGGAGGAACTGGTCCCACTTGGCAGCCAGTCTCAAAGGGGTCCTTTCTTGTCAGAGTAATTGCAAGCTGGTCTCAGCCAGCCTGGCCTCCAAAACTAATTAGTCAGGGGCTCCTTGAAAGCTAGATTGCATTTCCACCTTTTCTTTTCCATTCTAGGTCTGCCTTCTGTCCCAACGGCATGGCAGGTGGCATCGTGTGGGCAGGAGCCCATTGGGAGGGGAGCAAAGTCACCTCTCTTCTGGCCTGCTGAAGGAAGCTGTGGTTAGGAAGGGTTTGCTTTCCCCTTGGGTACAGCAATTCCACTGTGTGTCCCTCACCCCCGTTTTGCTTTGCCTTCCACAACCCCCTTTCTGGGGCTGTGACTTGATGCCGCAAGTGGTCACAGCTCCAAAGGGGGGTTTGAGCAGAAAGCTCAGCCATCAATGAGGTGGTGGAGCAGAAGACACCATGCTGACAGCCAACATATTTTGTAACAGCCCGTGGGAGATGTTCTCTGCCCTTCAGTTGCATGGCTTGGTGCACCATGAGTGGCTCTTTCTGCTACCAGCAAGCAGCTCCCCAAGAATAAAAACAGGGGGGACAGGTCCTTGTGATATGGCACAGGACCCCTTCCCTTCACCAACACCTCCTTCTTTGACACACTCAGTCACTCCCAGGACTGTCTGAGTCAAAAATGAGGACAGTTGGGTGTGCTGGGAGGATATAGAGGATGTTCTGCATCCTCATGGATGTAGTTGGCCATAAGCATTCCCAAAATGCTGACCTGGATGAGCTGGGGCAGCTGCAGGGCTTCATGAATAGAACTTCACCTGTTCTGGGGCTCTTGTTCTAGAATCATGGAATGATTTGGGTTGGAAAGGACCTTAAAGATCGTCCAGTTCCAACCCCCCTGCCACAGGCAGGGACACCTTCCATGATAACAGGTTGCTCAAGACCCCCCTGTCCAACCTGGCCTTGAGCACCTCCAGGGAGGGGACATCCACAACCTCCCTGGGCAACCTGTGCCAGTGTCTCCCTACCCTCACTGCAAGGAGCTTCTTCCACATTTCCAGTCTCTATCTACCCTCTCCCAGCTCCAAGCCATTGTCCCTCCTCTTGTCACTCCCAGGTCCCTCCCCAGCTCTCCTGTAGCCCCCTTCAGGTACTGGCAGGCTACTGTAAGCTCTCCCTGAAGGCTTCTCCTCTCCAGGCTGCACAGCCTCAACTTTCCCAGCCTTGTCCCCATAGGGGAGGTTCTCCAGCCTCTGCTCATCTTCGTGGCCCTCTCAGGACTTGCTGCACCAGTTCCATATCCTTATATTGGGGTCCCCAGAATTATTCCCAGACCTAGCCCTGGGTATGTCCTTCCCATGGTCTGGGGCAGGGGGTGTGTGTGTGTCTTGTGGTGTGTGCAGATACGATGCCCAGCAGCTGGTGCCCGCTGGGAGGGGACAGGCTCCTCTGCAGCTGCCTGCCTGGTGCCGCAGCCCTGCTCTCCTGCAGCTGGCACTCAGCATTTGCTGACCTTTGAATCCCTTTCTGGCGAGCTCAGCCAAGAGATGCAGCTGCTGGGTGGGTGCCAAAGCACAGCCTGGGCTCCAGCCGAGGTAGGGAGAGATGCTTCTCGCTGCTCCTGCTCTGGGTGGGGGGTGGTGGAGACACAGCAGCGATCTTCTCTCCGTCTCTCCTCCCCCTCGGTGCTCCGTGGCACGCAGCAGCCATCAGAAAATCCGCCGTAAACACGGTGGTGCTGCCTGCTGCAACGCAGCTCTGCTGCCTCCTCCCCTCCATTTTTGAGCTACATTTTTCATACAGCTTGATCTCTGATTTAATTCCTCATTTTATAAAGAAGCCCAGGGTGGTTTTGGGGTTTTTTGTTTGTTTGTTTTCCAATTTCCAGTCTCTCTTCTCCTACCACCACCAGTAAGTACCAGCAGAATCGTAGCATCATAGAATGGTAAGGTTGGAAGGGACCTCAAAGATCATCTAGTTCCAAACCCCTGCCACAGGCAGGGACACCTCCCACTAGAACAGGCCACTCAAGACCTCATCCAACTTGGCCTTGAACACCTCCAGGGAGGTTGTGGAGCACAGAAGACCTCCCTGGGCAACCTGTGCCAGTGTCTCACCACCCTCACTGCAAACAACTTCCTCCTAACATCCACTTTCAGTCTNCCAGTGTGTGCCCAGCTGGTCAAGAAGGATGCCAGCATCTTGGCCTGGATGAGCAACGGTGTGGCCGGCAGGAGCAGGGCAGGGATTGTCCTCCTGGAGTAGGCACTGGTGAGGCCACATCTTGAGTCCTGGGTTCAGTTTTGGGCTCCTCGCTACAAGATGGACGTTAAGATACTGGAGTGTGCCCAGAGGAGGGAAACGAGACTGGCACAGGGTCTGGAGAACAAGGCTGGTGAGGAGCAGCTGAGGGAACTGAATGAGTGGTCAGGGGTTGGCACAGGCTGCCCAGGGAGGTGGTGGACTCCCCACCTCTGGAGATGTTTAAAAACTGTGTAGACAGGGCAGTCTGGGACTTGGTTTAGTGGCCATGGTGGGATTGGGTCTCTGGCTGATCGCAGAAGCCTTTTCCAAACAAAACATTTCTGTGAATCAATGATTCTATGACTCACCTGGAGCTTGGTCCTCCACCAGACCCCATATCCCAGACCTGCCTTGGCCTATCTCACCACTGTGAATTCACCCTTGAATCATAGGCTCATAGGATGCCTTGAGTTGGGACCTTCCTTGCCCCGTATCACCACTACAAATTCACCCTTGAATCATAGACTCATAGGATGCCTTGAGTTGGGACCTTCCTTGCCCTGTATCACCACTACAAATTCACCCTTGAATCATAGACTCATAGGATGCCTTGAATTGGGACCTTCCTTGCCTTATCTCCCCACTACAAATTCACCCCTGAATCGTAGACTCATAGGATGCCTTGAGTTGGAAGGGACCTTAAAGCTCATCAAGTTCCAACCCCCCTGCCATGTTCAGGAACACCTCCTACCAGCCCAGGTTGTTCAAGACTGCATCCAACGTGGCCTTGAACACCTCCAGAGCTGAGATCTCCACAATGCCAAAACCTTGCCCAGCCTGGTCTTGAACACTTCCAGGGATGAAAGTGCATCCACAGTGCCTCTCTCCTGCTTTCCATCTCTTTCTCTCTGCCTCCCCAGCTCCTCTCCCTGCCCTGACACAGCCATCCCCACAACACCAAAGGGCACTATGCCCACGACCGGGCATGGAGCTTCAGTCGGGACCTGACACCTGCAGGTGTGGCAGAGCCAGCGACCCCAGGGTGGTCCCGCTGGCAGGTAGGGAGGGATGTAAGCAGCAGAGACATGTTGGCTATGACATTGTTAGCATTTTCCCAATGAGTTATTACCAGGTTAAGGGGTTGTGATAGTGCCAATATCCAGAGCCGGGTTATTGTGTTATTAATGTGCGGCTGTCGCTGGCTATTAGCGCTGTGATCAATCCCCGGTGACAAGGGCTGCTTAGCCTGTCACACTTTGTTTTATCTTCCATTCTTAGACTTTTACTAACTCACAAATTGCTAATCCAATCTCCTGTAACCCAGTTAGGGGAGGACATTGTCTCGGTGCTGCTCAGACTCAGGAGCTGGGGCCCTGAGAAGAGGACGTGCCGGTGGCAGGTTAAGGCACACACACGATCCTCAGGGGTGAGAGGAGCATGTGTGGGCTACAATAAATAGCACCAAGCTGCTGTGCCCTTCTCTTCAGGGAAACTCTCCTTAAAGGGATGGATAAACCAGTTACATGGAGCCATCTCAGTGGTGTTCCTGAGCAGAACTTCTTTCTTCAGCCTCTAGCACTCACTCACCTGCAGCACATGTCCATGTCCCTGCTGCACCATGCAGTTACACAAAGCCAACTCAATGGTGTTCCTCAGCAGAACTTCTTTCTTCAGCCTCTAGCACTCACCTCCAGGATGTCTCCATGCCTTGCCATACCATGCAGTTACACGAAGCCAACTCAATGGTGTTCCTGAGCAGAACTTCTTTCTTCAGCCTCTAGCACTCATCTCCAGGATGTGTCCACGTTCTTGCTGCATCATGCCAACTTGGGTGTAATGCTCCCATCTCCACATGGTCCACTCCAGTGTCATGAGGACAGCACGACTCTCTGTCCAGTTGCTTCCAACAGGCATCTCAGAAGCCTCAACAGCTTTGGCATCTCCACCTTGGAGCCTTCGATGAGCAGAAATGACCTTAACATTTCAGTCCCAAGGATGAATCTGCACTTTGGAGCAACCCATTAGAAAGAGCTGGCAGCTTCTCTTTGACCTCAAGCTTGTTTCATTGCCCATTTATTGGAAATGGTGCATTTCTCTGAGTCACTCCATTTCTGATCACTACCTACTGCAGTATCCTCTTGTGGGAGAGCTCGAAGCAAGTTGAGAAGGAAGGCTGCTGCATGTCTGTTCCAACCTTCAAACATGGAGACCATGCTGCATTCATATCAGGGCCAAAATCTGCCCAGAAAAACCTGCTCAAAACATGCCATAGCCACAGTCCTCCTTTTGGAGGCAGAGACCTGAGGAACTTGGCATATAAAATGAGTTTCTCTGCCTGTGGCAGTAGCTGAGGGTAGAAAGTTTCTGGAGATGCTCCATTAGGGACACTTGGGGTTGTGTGGGGTATTAGGAAATGTTTCTTCCCAGCAAGGGTTCTCAAGTACTGGTACAGGCTGCCCAGGGAGGTGATGCAGTCCCCATCCCTGGAGGTGTTTAAAAGCCACGTGGATGTGGTGCTGGGGGAGGTGGTTTAGTGGCAGTGGCTTAGCAGCAGTGGTGGGACTGTGAGATCTGGGTGAGAGGTTGCACTTGGTGATCTCAGAGGTCTCTTCCAAACTCAACAGTTCTATATTTCTATGACCCTGTGACTGCTGTGGCTGGCCTGGGAGGAACAGCACAGGGGAAGTAAGAGTGAGCTGGCTGAAGGTGTCCAGGAGCTGGGGACAGGGTTGATGAGATTGGGCTAACCTCACACACCTCGAGTGTTGTGTTCAGTTTTGAGTACCTCAATATAAGAGAGATGTGGAGTTGCTGGAGCCAGTGCAGAGGAGGGCGAGGAAGCTGGGAAATAGATCTTAGAAGGAGCAACTGAGGGAGCTGGGCATTGTTAGTTTGAAAAAGAGGAGGCTGAGGGGAGACCTCATTGCTTTCTATAGCTACCTGAAAGGAGGCTGTGGAGAGGTTGTTGCTGGTCTCTTCTCACAAGTAAACAGCGATAGAACAAAAGGGAATAGCCTCAAGCTGCCACTGGGAAGGTTTAGAATGGACATTAGGAAAGATATTTTTTTCTCCCAGCGAGAGTGGTCAGGGACTGGAATGAGCTGCCCAGGGAGGTAGTGGAGTCACCAACCCTGGGTGTGTTTAAAAGCCGTTTGGCTGTGGTGCTTGAGGTTATGGTTTAGGGCGAGCCTTGCAGAGTAGGGATATGGGTTGGACTTGGTGATCCTGAGGGGCTTTCCCAAACAGATTGTTTCTGTGATCCTGTGATTCTGCAGTGCTGTGGGAATAGCTCTCTGTGTGCTGGACCCTGCCTGGAGAGAAGCCTCTGGTGTTTCCCAAGAGGCCTGCTCCCAGCCTTGGGCATGTGTTACCCCTTGCAGACGTTTCCAGGCTGGTGAGCCAGCCCTTTTGCTGCAGTTGCTGCACAGACACACGCTGAGAAGCTGCTTTTTGCTTCCTGGCCAAGACAGTTTTGTAACAGCTCTGCATGCAGCAGCTGCTGCTCTGCCATGGGTGAGCTGGAGCGGGCTGTGCGCAGCCTGAAAGGCTGCAGGAGAGCCCTGAGGCTTGCAAAAGGCATCCTATCAATAAATAATAGTCATTCCTGAGTGAGAAAGCCAGCTAGCCAGCAAAAGGTCTCAGAGGCTCCTGGAGCAGGAGGAAGAGCTCCCAGAGGACACAAAGGAGGAAGGATGCTGAGCACTGGGGCGCTGGTGTTCGGCTCAGGGTCTGGCAGCTGCTGTGTTGGTGAGCAAGGAAAGCAAAGGGTGGGAGGGAAGGTGTTTCCCAGCAGGCATGACCTCCCTCTGTGCAAACAGAGGTGTTTGATGTGGGCACTGAATTCTGCCGGGAGGGCTGGAGGATGCTGCGTGCAGATCTAATCCATGTTGAGTTCTAATGCGTGGTGAGATCTAATCTGTGGTGAGTTGCCCGCAGGCCCAGGACCACTTGTGGCCTTTTCTTTGGTACCTTCAGGCCTCTCCACAGATCCTGAGTCCTATTTTTAGATTTTTCATACCTCAACAAGACTCTATGAAATAGCTTTAGATGTTGCCAGAGGTGGGGCTGGACTTCCAGCCCGTTACAAGATCTGGGTTAAATCCATGGACAATGGGACACATTCCCAGAGCCCTGCAGCATTTCACAACCTTTGCTGTGTTGGAGAATTGCTCTTAGCAGTGGTGACCCTTCTCTGAGTGTGAGACCCAGGGAGGTGGTGGAAGCTCCATCCCTGGAGGTGCTTAAGGCCAAGCTGGATGAGGCTCTGGACAGCCTGCTCTAGTGTGAGGTGCTCCTGCCCATGGCAGGGGAGTTGATCCTTGTGGTCTCTTCCAACCCTGACTGATTCTATGACCCTAATATTTCATGTGCAAGCAGCATACCATGGGTGCTGCTGAGCATAGAGTAGACATCACTGTGGATAACACCACAAAAGCACTAGGAGGCCATTCAGATCAGTTAGATAGCAGCAGGAGAATCAGGGCTGTGTGGGCCTGGGTATAACATTCATTAGCAAACAAAATGACAGGCACCTTCAATTTCAACTCCTTGAATGCTACATTGGTGCAAATGGCCATAAGCTGTGTGTTCCCATGCTGCACGTGGAGTAAAAGGGCCAAACACCTTTGCAGCTTGCGCAGTCTGTGCTGACAACAGCCACACACATGAACCTGAAGGTTAAATAGGGTTAGACGGTGATGGTTTCTAGACAAAGTGGTGCCCCCATCATTTTACCAGCTATTGGCACAGGTGTTGGAGTCCTCAGCATGGTTGGGTTGGAAGGGATCTCTGGAGAACGGCCAGTCCAAGCCCACTGCCAAAGCAGGCCACCCACAGCAGCTTGCCCAGCAGCACAATGGCATGGGGAGGTTGGAAGATCTGCGGAGAAGGAAACACCACAACCTCTCTGGGCAGCCTGCTCCAGGCCTCCAACACCCTCACACCAAACTACTTTCTCCTCCTGTTCAGGTGGAACCTCCTGGGTGCCACTTTGTGCCCTTTACCCTTTGTCCTGCTACTGGGCATCATTGACGAGAGTCTGGCCCCAGCCTCTTGCCCCTTCACTGTTGCTGAGCATTGCTCAGCTCCCCTCTGGGGCTGCTCTTCTGCAGGCTCTCACCCCCAGGGCTCTCAGCCTTTGCTCCTCCCAGAGCTGCTCCAGGCCCCTCAGCATCTTTAGAGCCTCCACTGGACTCTCTCCAGCAGTTTCCTTTTCCCCTTGAACTGGGGAGCCCAGACCTGTCCCCAGTGCTCCAGAAGTGACCGCACATAGGGCAAAGCAGAGGGGCTGAAGATCCGGATCTGCTGCAACAATCTGCTGCTCACACTCTCCTTAATGCACTCAATATTCCAGAGGAGGAAAATGCACAACTCCTATTTTCCACCAGTGATTGGTACAACTGAGCAGTTAATGCCTCATTTTATTTATTTTCTGAGCATCATGATGGTATAAAGCCTGAGAATTCCAGGTTTTGGCAGACCAAACTCATTCACCGATATGCCTCTTATCAAGCGAGTTCACCCACTGGGCAATGCTTCTGCTGAGCCAGACACAGTTTGTACTTTGGCCACCTCATCTACATCTTTTCCTATACCTGGGCAGGTTTTTCAGCCAGATTTCAGGCACTTTGGAGAATTATCTCATTTTTCCCAAGCCAACACACATGTTACACAAGTCATTGGCTGCATTCATGGGTGGTAAAAAAAAAAGGGAAGGAAAACAAAACAAACACCAAAGAAGAAATTGGAGGTAAGGGAGTTTCATAATAATAAAAAAGGGAAACAAACAAAAAAACCTCAGTGTTGTTTTTTGGTTTTTTTTTTCTTTTCTGTGAGAATGTGGGGAAAAAAATGGCCCCATTGGGAAGAGATTCACAGGCCTGGGCTGACTCAATGGGAAACATGGTGTTGGTTTAGATCCTGCTGAGGGATGGAGCATCTGTCCTCCTAGCTGGAGATTCCAGCAATTACTTATTTTAGAGGAAGATGATAAGGAACATTCACTCCTGCTGGGCTGTGCAAGAAAGCTCCATTAATAACCCAACTGGTGAGCAGCTTTCCTTGCAAAGCTCTGCTTGCAAAGACTAACTCTGGCTGACAAAACAAAAATAAAAGACAAGGTGATGATTCCTGCTATGCTGTGCACTCCTCAGCTGAGGACATCAGACCTGCAGACCTTCCTCTTCCTGGGGAGCTGGTGGAGCTAAGGAGAAGGATGAGCACACCCCCGGAGCTGTTTCTGGTGCTAGAAAGGGATAATCATAGAATGGGTTGGGTTGGAAGTGACCTGAAAGATCATCCAGTTTCTACCCTCCTACCATGGGCAGAGACACCTTGCACTAGAGCAGGTTGTTCAAGGATTCATCCAACCTTGTATTAAACACCTCCAGGCAGGGAGCATCCACAGCCTCCCTGGGCAACCTCTTCCAGTCTCTCCCCACCCTCACTGCAAAGAATTTCTTCCTCATCTCCAGCCTCAATCTCCCCTCTCCCAGTTCAAAGCTGTTTCTTCTCATCCTGTCACTCCAAGCCTTTGTCAAAAGTCCCTCCCCAGCTCTCTTCTAGCCCACTTCAGGTACTTCTCTAAGGTCTCCCTGGAGTCTTCTCTTCCCCAGAATGAGCAGCCCAAACTCACTCAGTTTGTCCCCATAGTATATGAGCTCTGCTATGAGGACAGGTTGAGAGAGTTGGGGCTCTGCAGCCTGCAGAAGAGAAGGTTTCCGGGAGAGCTTGGAGTGGTCTTGCAGGATCTGAAAGGGGCTGCAGGAAGGCTGGGGAGGGACTATTGACAAGGTCTGGTGATGCCAGGACAAGGGGAATGGCTCTGAAGTGGCAGAGGGGAGATTTAGACTGGATGTTAGGAGGAAGTTGTTTGCAGTGAGGGTGGGGAGACAGTGGCACAGGTTGCCCAGGGAGGTTGTGGCTGCTTTCTCCCTGGAGGTGTTCAAGGCCAGGTTGGAGGAGGCCTTGAGTGACCTGTACTAGTGGGAGGTGTCCCTGCCTATGGCAGGGAGTTGGAACTAGATGACCTTTGAGGTCCCTTTCAACCTTCCCATTCTGTCATTCTATGATTCTAGGTTCTTCAGCCCTTTGATCATCTTCATGGCCTCCTCTGCACCCTCTCCAACAACTTCACATCCTTCTTGTGGTGGGGGCTGCAGAGTTGGGCTCAGTACCTCGGGTGAGGTCCCCCAGAGCAGAGAAGAAGGTCAGAACCCCCTGCCAGGCTGTTAAAAGATGAGAATGGTGTGCACAGCTGTGCAAGAGAAGGTCTTTGCTCTCCCTAGGAGTGTATTTAGGAAAACAGCTCCTATGCCAGCCCCCTGTGCCATGTTGGCTGTGCCAGGGCCAGCTCCGTGCTTCAGTCAACAAGCAGGGCTCAGCACAGTTCAAGCACTCTGTGTTCCTGCAAGCTTTTAGATCAGCTTAAACTGTTTAAGCAGCTGCACTGCAGTTTAAGATTAAGCTGGTCTTTTTGAGCAATCTAAGCAGTTTAAAATACTCTAAAGGCTTAACATTATAGCCAGTTTAAGTTGCTGCAGGGGGCTTAAAGCAGTGATGTGCAGACAGTATCTTAACAGGGTTTTCCACCAAATGTGTCTTTATAGGCTGTGATAAGCCCCATGGATCAGGGGCTGGGCATCATCATCTGCCTGACTCTGCCTGACCTTGCACATTGCTGCTCTGAAGCCTGTTCCTGCCTCCGTGCTTGGACCATGCTCTGTGCCAGCTGGAGAAGGCTCTTGATTGATCTTACAGCATCCTTTTCCTCTTCTGGACACCTCAGGTGCACCAAAAGGGCTTGCAGTGACTGAAGTGCTGTAGATGGGTTATTTGTGGGAGAAAGGATATCTAATGGTGCTCTGTGTTGGGTCCAGAGGAAGGCAAGGAGGCTGGGGAAGGGTCTGGAGAACAGGGCTGGAGAAGAGCAGCTGAGGGAGCTGAAGGTGTTTCATTTGGAGAAGAGGAGGCTGAAGGCCAAGCTCATTGCTCTCCTCATTGCTCTCCACAACCCCCTGAAAGAAGGGTGCAGTGAGGTGGGGGTTGGGCTCTTCTCCCTAGTCTCAGATGATAGAAGGAGAGGCAGTGACCTGAAATTGTGCCAGGGGAAGGTTAGTTTGGACATTAGAAAAAGATTTCTGCCAGACTGGTCAGGGGTTGGCACAGGCTGCCCAGAGAGGTGGTGGAGTCACTACATCTGGTGGTGTTCAAGCAAGCTGTGGCCATGGCACCTGGGGCCACGGTTTAGTGGCCATGGTGGGGTTGGGTTGCGGGTCGGACTGGATGGGCTTAGAGGGTTCTTCCAACTGAAATAATTCTGTGATTCTATGATTCTGTGACCTGCATTTATCATGCCCTCAACCAAGGACAGGGAGAAAAGCAGCTGGGTCTGACAAGCTCCAGAAGGCCTGGCCCTTTGTCTTCATAGAATCAGAGAGCTGCTTTAACCGGAAAAGACCTCTAAGATCATTGAGTCCAACTGTTGTGAGGTATCCAAACCTGCTGAAGGAAGGAGAAGAGTTCTCCTGCATGCCAAGGTCAAATGAAAGCTATCAGAGCAGCCTGTAAGGAGGAGCAGCTCTCTGAAAGCCCATTTGTGTGGGACCTTTAAAACACGAACCTTTGGGATGCTCTAAGTCTGCCCTTGAGGAGCACAGCAGCTAAAGGCAGCTTATGCAGCTTTAACTCTGTCTTATGACATGCTACAGTCTTAAGGCATTTAAGTCCTTATGTGACACTAAAGGTTTAAGGTCTTACACAGCTTTAAATGTGGCTTAAATGCTCCCTCACCTTTCCTGTGGGACACAGAGCACTCCTGGTATGAGGCAGAGGCATGGCAGAGCAGAGCTTGCCCAGCGAGGGCTTCGCTCCGGCAGTGCCACCTGGGAGGATCTCTGCTGGCACAACCTGTGGGGTCTTGGTCCATTGACCAAAGCATTGGCCACTGGCACACAGCCTTGCAGGTAACAGCAGCATGGGAGGAGAATGGGACCTCCAGCTCAGAGCCAGTGGCAAGTAAAAGCAACTGTGTCCTCTTCTGGGTTCCCCAGTTCCAGAGAGACAGGAAACTGCTGGAGGGAACCCAGAAGAGGCTGCAAAGTTGCTGAGGGGCCTGGAGCAGCTCTGGGAGGAGCAAAGGCTGAAAGCTCTGGGGCTGAGAGCCTGCAGAAGAGCAGCAGAGGGGAGCTGAACAATGCTCAGCAAGAGCTGAAGGCTGGAAGGCAAGAGGCTGGGGCCAGACTCTTGTCAATGATGCCCAGTAGCAGGACAAAGAGTAAAGGGCACAAACTGGCACCCAGGAGGTTCCACCTGAAGAGAAGGAGAAAGTAGTTTGTTGTGAGGGTGCTGGAGGCCTGGAGCAGGCTGCCCAGAGAGAGGTTGTGGAGCCTCCTTCTCTGCAGATCTTCCAACCCCTCCATGCCACTGTGCTGCTGGTCAAGCTGCTGTGAGTGCCCTGCTTTGGCAGTGGGCTTGGACTGGCTGCTCTCCAGAGGTCCCTTCCAACTCCACTGTTCTCTGTGATTCTGTGAACGGGATAAACTCTGAACGTGAAGCATCTCTTAAGAGATGAGGAGGTCTCACCTGGGGACCCTACACCTCACTGCCACCAGTGATGAGGATTTCTGAATCCAGTGCATCCTCAGGGGCACCTTTCCCCCATCCCTGGTAGGACCAGTGCTAGGCCAGGCCCATGTTGTTCACAGTAACTGTCTCTAGATCTCTCCAGCTGTTGGGAAGCATTCCCACAGAGATTCCTACTGCAGAGACTGGCACTTCTGGCTGCAGAAAAGCTATTGCTCGGGGCTTGATGGGTGCTTGTGAACTGCCTGCCAGCACCCAGCAGTTAACCTCATGGCTCTGGGGGATTCCATAACACCAGATGTTTGCAGGGTGCTTCCTCTCCCATGCACTGGAGGTGTCAAAGGCAAGCCTGAAGAAATCACTCTCTGGAGCCCTCTAAATCTCCCCCTTGATTTTGGAGATAGCCCAAATGTCTGTGATCTCTGCAGATCAGCATGGACCTCTGTGCTTGTTCTGCTGTGGAGAAGGCACTTGGAGGGGTTGGGCTTCCTTCTTTCCCTTCTGTCCCACCCTGGTCCAGCTAAGCTTGAGAGCCTCCTCTCAGGTTTACACCTGAGCAGCATTACTCTGTATCCCCTTCTGCAGACCAAATCACCACCTGACAGTAGTCCTCATGGCTCTAGAGCCCCAGCACTGGGGGATGTGTTACCCACCCTCCCTTCCTGCTGCAGGTCACCACAGGAGCAGGAACTGTCTCCATTAGTGGAGATGCATGCAGAGGGCAAGCTGCAAGGCCAAGCTGGGAGCCAACATCAGCCCTGTGCTGAGGGCTCTGCACTGTCTCCCTGGACATTGGAGGTGACAGGTGTCAGCTCCAATACAGCAGCCTGGGAGCTGAGCCCTGGCTGGGTCACCTCAGGAAGAAGCACATCTTCTGAGTCAGGCCATGAGGCTGGCTGCTCTGCCCTCATCTCAGAGACTTCCTGCACTAAGCCATGGTTGCTGCAGTCTTTCAGTGCTCCCCAGGCCCTCCCAAGGAGCTGCATAAATGCTGGGAGGCTGCTTTGGGATGCAGCATCTTGCAAAGATGGATTCCTGCAGCTGGCCACATTGCACACTCTGTGAGCTCTGAGCATGAGCATCTCCAAGTAGCATGAGGAGCAGTGGGACCCAGGAGGTTCCTTTTGTGTAGGCAATCAGCACTGGGTCCCATGCACTGCTGAGGCTGCTTGGCATAGGCTCATGGCAGGAGATCAGCTACTTTGGTTCCTCCTCTCTTAAAAACGTCAGGAGAGGAGTTCAGGCTAAGATGTAAATTGACCACATGATGGGTCTGGGCCCAAGGTGTGGTGGCAGCCACCAGGGAGCCTCCACAGTTTGCACCTCACATCCCTCCAGCAAAGCACACCAAGGGTCAAGCCTGCTGTGTTCAGTGCAACTGAGCCAAGCCTGTGGCTGTCACCTGCTTGGCCCTAGCTCACTGGTGCCTCACACAGATTACATCCATGCCAGCTTGGCAGGCTCAGATGGATGTCTGCCAGCATTTCCACATGCCTCTGTGCCCAAGCCCTTGCAACAATCATGCCTTGCCCTCCTTGTCTGAAGCATATACTCCCAGGACTCATTCATGAGCTGTATTGGTGTTATGAGGATGGGTGTCAAGAAGGGGCCAGGCTCTTCTCAGTGGTGCTCAGTGATGGGACAAGGGGCACCTGAATTAGAATCAGAATTAATCAGGTTGGAAAATACCTTCAGGATCATTGAGTCCAATTTATCAGCTAACACCTTCTACTTACCTAACCCCTGGCACTCAGAGCCTCATCTACTTTCCTGTTAAACACCTCCAGGGATGGGGACTTCACAGTCTCCCTGGGCAGCCCATTCCAATGCCAATCACTCTCTCTGCCCAGGACTTCTTCCTAACATCCAGCCTGAACCTGCCCTGGCACAGCTTGAGGCTGTGTCCTCTTCTTCTGTCCCTGGGTGCCTGGCAGCAGAGCCCAACCCCACCTGGCTACAACCTCCCTGCAGGTAGCTGCAGAGAGCAATGAGGTCTGCCCTGAGCCTCCTCTTCTGCAGGCTGCACACCCCCAGCTCCCTCAGCCTCTCCTCACAGGGCTGTGCTCCAGGCCCTTCACCAGCCTCGGTGCCCTTCTCTGGACACCTTCCAGCACCTCAACATCTCTCTTCAATTGAGGGGCCCAAAACTGGACACAGTACTCAAGGTATGGTCTGAGCAGTGCTGAGTACAGGGGCAGAAGGACTGCCCTGGTCCTGCTGACCACACTGCTCCTGACCCAGGCCATGATGCCATTGGCCTTCTTGGCCACCTGGGCACACTGCTGGCTCTCTACCAGCACCCCCAGGTCCCTCTCTGCCTGGTTGCTCTCCAGCCACTCTGTCTCCAGCCTGTAGCTCTGCTTGGGGTTGTTAAACTGGAACAAACTCAAAGCCAGGAGGTGCCATCTGAACAGGAGGAGAAACTTCTTAGGTGTGAGGGTGTTGGAGCAGGCTGCCCAGAGAGGTTGTGGAGTCTCCTTCTCTGGGAACTTTCAAGACCCATCTGGATGCATTCCTGTGTGACCTGCCCTAGGTGACCCTGCTTTGGGGGTTGGACTGGATGATCTCTGGAGGTCTCTTCCAAGTCCTTCCCATTCTGACTCTGTGACACAGTAGGCAGGGCTGTCACTGTGGCTCCCCTCCTGTGAACTTCATGGACAGATGCTTGCTCCAGAAGCTGATGTCTGCCCCACACTGACAGTGCAGTGAGCTCCTGGGGTGTGACCTCTGTGCCCTCCCCAGCATCTCTGTGCCTACCCTTGGCACGTCCACTCAATGCTTTCAGACAGTTGATGACATTCCTGTCCCCACTTGCCAGTCACCCTAGGAAGCACCTGGGTCTGCAGGTGGAGGTAGCTCCCTGCATTGTACTGCAGGGCTTGAAGGGCTGCAGAGACTGGAGGCAGCTCCTTGGGATGTAGCAGTGGGATACTGCAGTTCGGACAACCCTCTGGGTGGAAGCTTCCCAGACAGAAGTCCCTGTGCAGCTCTCCAGTGCCTGCCTGGATGCTGTTTCCCCTGCTTTGGACAGTTCTGAAGGCTGCAGAGGGTGCCACATTTCTAAGTCCAGCAGCCCTGCTCATGTCCCTGCTTCTCCAAAGGCACCGGGCGAGGCTGTTAATTCTGCATTCCAGCCTCTTTCCTGCCACGGGAGAATCGACCCAAGCTACAAAATCAGAGCAGCTGTGAGAGAAAATTGCTTCAAGATGCATTCCCAAGCCCCAGTTTCTTTTTCAGATGATAGCACAGAAGCTGGGGCTTGCAGATCCACACCTGGCAGGGGTGTTCTTTGCTGTCACAGCAGGCGAGGCCAGTGGACACCGCTGAGAAATGCCACGTCCTGCATTCTCCAGACCTCTGTTTAGCCTGCCTATGGAATTGGAGCGTGGAGCTCTCCACCCTGGCAGCCCAGCTGTGCTGTCACACAGTCCTGAGAGGGGCAGCTGAGTCAGGTCCAGGTTGGTGAGAGCTGGCTGGAAATTAATTGCCCTGTGCTGTCCACACCCAGGATTCGTGGAGGACTTCACAGTCCCTTGGGTGTTTTGGATTGTTCATGCTGAGTTTCTGCTGTCAGCATCACCCTCCAAGCAGCTACACTTGAAGGTGCCCTTAATGCAAAAAATTCTTTGTTCTCTAAACAAAAAGCTGCATTTCAGGTTAAAAAAAAAAAAAAAAAGGTGCTCAATAACCACCATTTTCCCTTCACTTGGCAAATTTGGGCCAGTTGAAGTGAGTAGCTTTCGTGCCTTGAGCAGTGGCAGAGGCTGCAGAGGAACACTGGGAGCCCCTGGCTCCTTCAGAACTCCTGCAAACCAGGTTGCTCCTTCAGGTGCCTCAGCCTGGATGGAGTTTTGTCTCCTGTGTCTTTAATTCTTGGACCTTCAGCAGGTTTAGAGGCACCTGATGGATTTTCAGGTTGGGAGACTGCTTTCCTTCATCTTTCTGTGGAGGATCTGGGCTACCTATGCCCAGTACAGCTGAGGAATTGACCTGCTGGAATGCAGCTCTGTGGAGAAAGACTTGGGAACCAGCAATGTGCTCTTGTGGCCAAGAATCCAATGGTCTCCTGGAGTCCAGGAAGAAGGCTGTGGCCAGGAGGTCAAAGGAGGTTTTCCTCACCCACTATTCTGCCTTGGAGAGATCACAGCTGGAGCACTGTGGCCAGTTCTGAGCTCCTCAGTTCAAGATGGACAGGGAACTGCTGGAGAGAGTTCAGAGGAGGCTGCAAAGCTGCTGAGAGGCTTGGAGCAGCTCTGGGAGGAGTAAAGGCTGAAACCCTGGGGCTGAGAGCCTGCAGAAGAGCAGCCCCAGAGGGGAACTGGGCAACACTAAAGGGTAGGGGGGAAGAGGCTGGGGCCAGACTGCTATCAGTGGTGCCCAGGGACAGCACAAGGGGCAGTGGGCACAAACTGGAACCTGAGCAGGAGGAGAAAGTTGTTTGGTGTGAAGGTGCTGGAGGCCTGGAGCAGGCTGCCCAGAGAGAGGTTGTGGAGCCTCCTTCTCTGGAGACCTTCCTCTTGGTCATTGTGCTGCTGGTCAAGCTGCTGTGGGTGCCCTGCTTTGGCAGTGGGCTTGGACTGGCTGCTCTCCAGAGGTCCCTTCCAATCCCACTGTTCCTGTGTGATTCTGTGAACACCATAAGCTCTGAACATGAAGCACCTCTTAAGAGATGAGGAGGTCTCACCTGGGGACCCTACACCTCACTGCCACCAGTGATGAGGATTTCTGAATCCAGTGCATCCTCAGGGGCTTATGGAACACCATAAGCCTTCCAACCCCTCCCCAGCCACCCACTCACTACCACCACTCCGTGTGATCCTGTGTGATCTGTACCTCTGGAGCAGCAAGGGGGGTGGTTTCCAGCAAGGTGCCAAACTCTGCTTGACAAAGACTTCATCTGCATCAAAACCCTCCTAAGCCACCTCCCCTGCTCTGTTTGGCTCATGCCAATTTGAAGCCAGTGCTGGGGGAAATACTTGGGAACACAACTTGTCTGCTTGAGACTTCTCAGCAGCTCCTCTCAGTAGCGGGCAGAGGAAGCTCATTATCGGCTCCCTAATGAGCCTCTCAGCCAGAAGAGGAAACCTGAGCAAAGGTAACAAACAGAGCTGAATGGAGCACTCTGCTCTTCAAACAGAAGCAAATTTGGAGGGACTTGGCGGGACAGACCCTGAAGGACTTCATGCCAGGTCACCACTAAAGCATCTCCCTTAGCAGCACATCTGCAGGCACTGAAACATCTGCAGGGATGGGAACTCCACCATCTCCCTGGGGATCTTGAGCCAGGGCTTGAGAAACCTTTCAGTGAAGGAGTTTCATCTAATGTCCAACTCTGGAGACCATTTGAGAAACCTTTCAGTGAAGGAGTTTCATCTAATGTCCAACTCTGAAGACCATTTCCTGTTGTTTTGTCACTTGCCAATAGGGAGCCCAACACTCACTTTGCTCCAACCTCCTTTCAGGGAGTTGTAGAGACCCCGAAGTTCTCCCCTCAGTCTCTTTTTCTCCAGATTCCTCACAAGATTGTTCTCCAGGCCCTTCCCCAGCTTTGTTGTTGTTCTCTGGACCTTCTCCAGCCCCTCAATGTCCCTCTAGGGTTGGTGGCCCAAAAGTGAACCCAGAACTCCAGGCGTGACCTCAGCAGTGTTGAGCACAGGAGAATAATCCCTGCCCTGGTCCTGCTAGTCACACCATTGCTGATCCAGGCCAGGATGGTGTTGGCATTCTGGGCCACCTGGGCACACTCTGGCTCATCTTCAGTGGCTGTCAATCAGCAGCCCCAGGTCCTTTTCCAGCAGGCAGTTTCCAGCCACTCTGCCCCAAGCCTGAACTGTTCATGGGGTTGCTGTGACCCAAGTGCAGGACCCAGCACTTGGCCTTGTTGAACCTCATCCCTTTGGCCTTGTTCCATCGATGCAGACTACCCAGGTCCCTCTGTAGAGCCATCCTATCCCACCCAGCTTGGTGTCACACACAGACACATACACAGAGGCTCCCCACAGCCACTTCTGCTCTCCTCCATCCCTTTCCCCAAGCACAATCCTTCCACATGTCAACATCCCCTGACACTCCCAAGTGCATGGCCCCTTTCAGACTCCTCTGGGAGAACATTCACCTCCCTCCACCCCACCCCAGGGCTGTTGGGTCACCCTTCCCACCTTGGCCATGATGTCAGGTCCCACTGCACGCCCAGGCTTGGTATGAGCTTCGCTTCGCTGTGCTGGGCTCTCTCACCATCTCTGCTGCCCCAGGATGCAGTTGCCATGGCAATGAGTGAGCTGAGGGTCTGGACTGCCTGGCAGCAGCCCTGCAGAGAATGACACTCCCCAGCTCCTTCTCTACCTGCAATGGAAAACTCTGAGCTGAAGGAGAAGCCTGCGAGGTTCCGCACCCCTGCAACAGCATCTGGTGCTTTTGTCTTGTGCTTTTGCTCCTTGCTGCTCAGCCTTTGGCCTGCTGCAAAGCTGAGCTTGCAAAGCAAAACTCAGAGTGAGCCAAGGATGGTTGCTTTTGCTTCTCTCAGAAACGTTATTGAGATATTAGCTGACAACACTACAGGAAGAAAAAAAACAAAACGACCATGACAAACCCAACCCCAAACAGCTCTCATGCAAGCTGTGTGCTGTAAGTGTTTCTGGAGCCATTATATAATTGCTCTCCATCATTAGGAAGGATCAAAGTTAGCCTGAACCATTTGAAAATGTGTCTGGAGACATAGCCCATAAGCTCTGTCTCATAACAGCCATTTAATAGTGAGGTGATTAATATGAAAGCGCTTCCTCCTTCAAATATCAATATTAACTTGAACTTTGCCTTAAGTAGGCTTGAGCCTATATTTGAAAGAGTATATTGGTTAATGTGTTAAATAAAAATCAGTCAGTCCACACTGGAATCTCCCTGCTGGAATCTTTTCCTTTGCCTTCTTTCATCATTTTGGTCCTACAAGGAACAACTCCAGATGGTTGCAGACTCCTCTGCAAGGAAGAAGAGGAGTAGGCCAGCAAAAGATGGTGTGGTGGGAGCAAGGCCTGCAGAAAAGCAAGGAGAACATGTGGACAAGGTGGGCATTTAGGGCAGCAAATAAAGGTTTGGTATTGGCATTCTCTAAATGATCAGAAATTGGAACATATCTCCTAAAAGACAGGCTGGGAGACTTGGGGATGTTCAGCCTGGAGAAGGCTCCAGGGAGACCTTAGAGCAGCCTGCCAGTATTTGAAGGGGCTCCAGGAGAGCTAGGGAGGGACTTTGGGCAAGGGCTGGGAGTGGCAGGGTGAAGGACAATGGTTTGAAACTGGAGCAGGGAAGATTTAGATTGGACATTAGAAATTTACCGTGAGGGTGCAGGAACCCTGCCACAGGTTGCTCAAGGAGGTGGTTGAGGACTCATTTCTGGAGATATTCAAGGTCAGGCTCAACAGGGCTGATCAACCTGCTCTAGTGCAGGATGTCCATGCTGACTGCAGAGAGATTGGAGTGGATGAGCTCTGGGGGTCCCTTCCAACCCAAACCATTCTGTGAGTCTGTGATGCCTCTGTGAATATTTCAAGGGCAAAAGAAGGAGAACACAGAGCAAGTAGTTGGATTCCCACTTCTTGAGGCAAGAGAGCCAACCACACAGGGCTGAAAACACACAGGCTGAAGTGGTTTGAGATGAGTCCTTAGCAGAGATAATTCACCACCAAACACATCTGGCTCAGAATGAAGGCTACAAACATCTTGTAAGAGGCAAAGGCACTGCCCAGGAAGGTGGTGGAGTCCCTAGCGGTGTTTCAGAGAGCTGTGGCCATGGCACCTGGGGACATGGTTTGATGGCCATGGTGGGGTTGAGTTGAGGGTTGGACTGGATGATCTCAGAGCTCTCTTCCAACCCCAACNCTCCCTGGGCAACCTGTGCCAGTGTCTCACCACCCTTACTGCAATGAGTTTCTTCCTACCATCCAGTTTCAATCTCCCCTCTTCCAGTTCAAACCCATTCCTCCTCCTTCTGTCATTACAAGTCCTTGTCAATAGTCCCTCCCCAGCTCTCCTGGACCCTGGAAGGCCACTCCAAGGTCTCCTGGAAGCCTTCTCCTTTCCAGGCTGCAGAGCCTCAACTCTCTCAGCCTGTCCTCACAGCAGAGCTGCTGCAGCCCTTTGAGCATCTTCGTGGCCTCCTCTGGACTCACTCCAACAGTTTCATGATTGCATGAAAGGAATGAATGAATCCAACAAACTGTCTGCAGTGACTTGCTTGGCTGCCTCTAACTGGGAGGTTGTGGCCTCTTTTTTTTTTTTTTTTTTTGCTTCCTTTTCCTTTCAGCACCTCGAGGATCCTGCCTGTGTGATGCTAACTGCTTGGGGTGGTTATTTTCTTTCTCTCCACGCCACTGGGCTGTAATTAATGAACTGCCAAAGCTGAAGTAACAAAGGGATCTGAGTGTATCTGCACAGCCACATGGTTGCTTGGGATTTTGCTGCACCTGGAGTGCTGGGCCCAGTTCTGAGCTCCCCAGTTCAAGAGAGACAGGGAAATACTGGACTGGATCCATTGGAGGCAGGGTTAAGACTTGAATTCTCCTGGGTGGGCTCAAAGCATCTCCCTGTGAGCTTAAGAAGGCAGAAAGACCAGGCAGAAGAACCGGGAGGTGAGAAATGACTTCCCAACTCTGAGAGATGTTGTCTCATCTCCTCTGAGATGGGGGACAGGCAGCTGCTGTAACTGCTCAACAATTTCCACAGTAAGGAGACAGTGACCATACTGGATATAAGGCTGGGGAGGGACTATTGACAAGGTCTTGCAATGACAGGACAATGACTCCATCTGGAGTCCTGTGTGCAGTTCTGGAGCCCCCAGCACAGGAAGGACATGGAACTGTTAGAGTAGGTCCAGAGGAGGCCACCAAGATGCTCAAAGGGCTGCAGCAGATTTGGTCTGAGGACAGGTTGAGAGAGTTGAGGCTCTGCAGCCTGGAGAGGAGAAGGTTTCCAGGAGACCTTGGAGTGGCCTTGCAGGATCTGAAGGGGGCTACAGGAAGGCTGAGGAGGGACTAGTGACAAAGTCCTGTAATGACAAGACAAGGGGCAATGGGTTTGAACTGGTAAAGGGGAGATGTGTCCCAAAATTACCCTGGACCTGTTGGAATCACAGCCCCAGGTTGCACACAACTCTCAGCAGCTTCAGGCTTAGAGGATCCTTGCATCCTCTAATGGAGTGAACCTGGGCAAACATCAAACCTGCTTTGAAAGGGAATTACCAAGCTTCTACCCCACCAGGAAACCACCTTTTGGAGCCATGTCACAACCAGGAAGGCAGAAAACATGTCATAGAATCATAGAATGGTAAGGTTGGAAGGAACCTCAAAGATCATGTAGTTCCAACCTCCTGCCATGGGCAGGGACACCTCGCACTAGAAGAGGTCACTCAAGGCCTCATCTAATCTGGCCTTGAACACCTCCAGGAAGGTTGTGGAGCACAGAAGCACAGAATGTGATCACATGCTGTGCTTCTGTGCTCCACAACCTCCCTGGGCAACCAGTGCCAGTGTCTCACCACCCTCACTGCAAACCACTTCCTCCTAACATCCACTTTCAATCTCCCCTCCGCCAGTTTAAACACATTGCCCCTTGTCCTGTCTTTGGATGATCCCAAGAGGATGCAAGAGCCTAGAGAGTTCCCCCAGAAGGGCACTCTTGCATCCAGGACATTTCAAGCTGTGCCAGACGACTACTGGAGCCCAGCCACTGGCTCTCTGGAGGCCCAATAGACCAGGGCAAGGAGGAGAGGAAGGCACCATGGGTGCTGCTGTGCCTAGCAGAGTGCTGCAGTGATCCAACCATGTCAAGAACACACCAACAGGGCATTGCCAGCAGAGAATGGTATTTCAATATTTCATTTTCATGGGAATGCGTTGATTTAAAGGAAATTTAATTGGGAGGAGAGGTGGGAAAATAAAAAGAAAGTAAAAACACAAAAGGGAGGAGGCATTTTGTAAGCCTGGGAAGCTGCAGCACCTCTGGTGCAGTAAATACCTCACTTGGTGCTCCCCAATTGACTTTATTTCTCAGGTCATTCAGCAGCATGGAAGTTAGGTGATTTGATTGAAGCTGTTAGCTCCAATTCAGACCTGGCTCCTGGCAGGTTCCTGCCAACACAAGGAGGAGCTTGCATGTCAGCCAGGTACTGCTGGTGGAATTCACTTCATGTGCACAGGCATTGCTAGAAAAAGACACAGAAACACAGAGCTGTTGGGACTGGGAAAGCCCTCTGAGCTCATCCAGTTCAACCATCAACTCAACACCACCCTGGTCACCAAACCATCACCCCAAATGCCCTTACCCACACAGTTTCCTGAGTGCCTCCAGGGATGAGGCCTCCACCACCTCCCTGGGCAGCCTTTGCCAATGGTTGGTAAAATGATGGGGGCAACACTGTGGCTAGAAACCATCAGCATGCACTGGGGCAGCAGGAGATAGTGATGAAAGAGTTCAGTGCAGAGCCACAAAGCTGCTGAAGGCAGTGGACCATCTCCCTGCTGAGGACAGGCTGAGGGAGTTCAGAGCAGGGGAGCCTGAGGGGTGACTTCATTCAGGTTGATAAAGATGTGCAGGGCAGCACTGGGAGGACAGAGCCAGGCTCTGGTCAGTGACATCCAATGCCAGGACAAGGGGCACTGTGTGCAAGCTGGAGCAGAGGAGCTTCCTTTGGAATGGAAGGAAAAACATTTTCACTGTG
>VWYK01051280.1:22707-36971 GCA_013399775.1 Semnornis frantzii | reverse complement strand
TTTGGTTGTTCTGAGGCATTGTGCCATTCTGCTGATTCTTCCTGCTGTGGATAAAGGATTGAGGATTTGTTTATAGGGTGGCTTTTTGATGGAATTTCTCTTGAGGAAGGGATTTGTTCAGGCTCCTCATGTGCAAGAAGAGTTAAGCAGTGGTGCTAGGGAAGCTAACCGACCCTGTCAGTCTTTCCCACCACATCTGATCACTAAGCAACTGGAAGCTCAGGAGAAGGGTGGGAGGGAAAGGAAGAGAACAGTTCATAGTCTTGTGCCTCTATATGTTTGTTCCTGGAATCCCCAAGCTCTGTTCATATTTTCTCTCCCTCAATCTCAATCTGCTTAGAATGTTTGTGTAAGAGATTTTAATGAGGTCTTTTGCTGGTTCTTGAGGAGCAGATGAGTTTTCTGGACTCTCAGACCAGTTATTGATGCTTGCCCCAGTTCAGGCCGTCTCTGTTGTCCTAGAAATGTTTTAGTTTTGCCTCATTTGTCTCTGTATAGTCCCACCACTTCTTTTGCTTTCCATGATACTATCCCAGACATTCCAAAACATCATTGTGGAATGAAATTTCCCAATGACTGGAGCAGTGAGCAGCCCTTTTCTGTGCTTGAGTGATCCCTCTCTTAGAAAGAATAAGCTCCACCAGCTAATTTTGTAGTATTTTCTCTGTCTACCTGTCCTCCTCCAGTACTAGTGGGCGGAGTGGAATTCAAAACATGTTGCTTTTAAGAGGTGGCTGATTTTAATTTAAAAAGATGCAGTTGACAAATACTTCTCAAAATATCCTAGTGTGTATTTTTGTGGCTCTGTGCAGTTTACATCTGTTTCCAGATAAAAACACAGAGCTAAAGTTTGAATATTCCTAAGGGCAGTAGAAACTAGGATATTATGTAGAAATGTTGCAGTTATCCCAAATTCAATGTGACTATTTGATATGTCTAGCATTTAAGGAGGACATTAACAGTCCAGACAGAGAGAGATTAAAAAAAAATGGCATTCCTGGGACATCTTGATAGTCTTTCTCTCCCCTATTCAGCAGAGCAAGGTAGTTAGTTTTTAATACATACAATTATTACAGTGTTTTGATCTCAAGTTAGATTAATCTGGCAGTGTCCTTGTTCAAGGGGAAAATAGACCATGTTTGCTGGCTGACTGTAGACATGCAGCACTTTGTGATGCTCTGGAAGTAACACAGCCACCCATGACATGATGGCCAATTCAACTGGGTTTGCAGCTGGTGGCTGAGAAGTTACTGAAGATGATCATCTTTTGCCAAGGATGTGTCTTGCATTCCTGCATCTATTCACCTCTCTCAGCTTTCTTGTTATGCCTGCATCTTCTGGCTTTCGCCTTGTGTGTGTCCATGTTATATATTTCACCTAATACCTGTATTTGGAAGGTCAAGAGGATGGAAGCTCTAAAGCCTTGGAGGCTGTAAAGAGTGCATGTAGGAGTGAAGAACTGGAGACAGTTGTACTTGAAAGTGAAGGAGTAACTGGTTTAGGCTGGGAGCAGTGGCAAATTTAAATCAATACTGACATCCAGGAGATGAGCAAGAGGATGAAACTGAAACTCCTTACTTCCAAGAAAAGCTTCTCAGTTTCTATGAAAATGTGGAAAGAACAGAGAGCCTTTAAAGACTCCACATGATGAACACATTACTGGAATTTAGAGGATGGAGAGGAGATGGATTTTGTCTAATCTCTATTTTCTTTGAAGATAGCAGCATTTTTGCAAAGAGGGAGAAAAGGTTAGATGGAAGAGAAGGTAGATACTAGAAAGAATGTTAGTTCCAATTTCAGTGGAATGAAAAAATCAAGTTTTGACAGATGCCACTGAAAAGGAGACCATAGGGATGGAGTTGTGAGGGGCAGAGTTGTGTCTGAGATAAAGGCCTATTTAATAGGCCTGTTAAATGTTGGAATAGACTGGCAAGGCAGATGATTGGAAAAATGTTGAACCCAGCTTACTTCACAGTGACATGGTGGAAAGAGATGAATTGGATTTTTTTTTTTTTTTAAACATCCTTTCCAGACCTGTATTTCTGCAACTCCAGTGGCTCTGATCCAGGTAGTTGTTTGCTGTGGAACATGTCATGAAAGTGGTGAATCTTAAAGATGTTGAAGCAAAATCTGCTTCTCAAATTTTTAGCCTGATCAGATATAATTATACTTAATCTAGGCTTCTTTGCTCAAGCTTTTCTAAATATTTAAGCCTTGTCAGCCAAAAAGGGTTCACAGCAGTGTCTAGCTGGATTTTTAGTTCTTTTCCATAAAACCTTAAATGTTCCACAGTGTTTTCCAGTTGTTGGAGCTTTCGATTAAGAAGTAGTCAGAAGCAGTCAAACCCCTGGCACGGGTTTTTAATCATTTTAATCTGCTAAGTGTTCAAGTGCCAGAGTTCCAGAACAGTGATATGTAATGCTTAAACAGCTCAATTGAAATCTTCATCCTTTTCTTTTTGTAGGACCTTGATATTGGAGCAAAGAAGGTGAAGTTATATGTTGACAAGAAGCTTGTGTTTGATGGTGAATTAGAGAGAGCCTCTGGGGATCTTCTCACTGACCATAGCACTACAATTGATCTTAGGGATGACAAGCGAGATACCTCTACATGTTCTTCAAGTGAAAGGAAAGTAAATGCTCCTGCAGTCACAGAGAAGAGAACAGACCCATGTGTTGAGTGCTTGCACTCAAACAGTGCTTCACTCAGCCGTAAATCTCTGCCAGAAGAAAATCCTGAGCAGCAGATGAACTCGAATGAGTCTACCAAGAAAAGTTTGGCTGAGTTAAAGGATGATCTAAAAGCATTCCCACCCAAGTCTTGTAAAAGAGATGCCAAAGAGAACACAACAGTAGAAGCAGTTGCAGAGCATGTTCAAGCTGATGATGAACTGTCTTTGAGTGAGCAAATGGAGAATCTAACAGGAAGAAATTTGTCTGATTCTACAGGGGCAATCCCTTCTTGGTTACAGTCTTCTTCTCAGGTAACAGAGAGTCATCAAGTTGCTTCCAGCAAGCAGAAGCCCCCCTGGCTTGCCACAGAGCCATGTGGAAGCTTCAGATTTCAAACACAGTCAGATGGGAGCATGAAAAATTTTAAAGATCTGACTAATGAAGATGTCAAACTGCGGAGAAATGAACTGGGGAGATCCATTAGCAGAAATGGAGATGAGAGATCACAAATGCTCACCAGAAAGGATGCTGATGTGGGCTTGGACATTTCAGAGCAACTTTCTAACAAAAACTACTGCAACTCACAGTACCCCACAAGTGGAAGGAGAAGTGCCAGATGTATGAAAAGGGCAGGATTAACCACTATAAATCTTGGAGAAGATGATTCTGCTCTCAAAGGTAAGAGCTCACACTGGCAACCTTAGTGCAAGTGCTGACGTTCTCCGTTTTGCAGAAGCACAGATCCATTCAGGTAGGAAGGAACCTCTTGAGGTTCTGGGAGGGATAGACAGAGAGGTTTCAGTTTTGCTGTTTGCCGTGTTGAGTTTCTGTCAATCATATTATGAAAATGCTTAGAGTCTCTCTCCTTGTCCTACACCTACTCCTACTGAAAAAATTATGTTCTGAGGTGGGTTTTTTTTTAATATATTTGGAGAAGATTGAAGACTTAATTTCAGTCAGTTATGTTCTAAAGTCCTGCAGACAGCAAATATGTGCTAATATCATTGAAAATCTTCAAAAAGATAAAGAAGAGTGTGACTTCCAGGTAGGGAGGGAATTGACAGGGTTTCTTCACGCAGTGCATTTGTGTCTTTCTGAGGATGTGTGCTGAGTAGATTTACTCAGAGTGAATGGAAACCTGTCATTATTTTCCCTTCTCCACTAATGATGTTACATTCCTCTTTCAAATCTCTGCTTATTATGAATAGTTTTCTACTAAGTTTAACTGTTACCTGCTCCCTATATTTGATTGTCATCCTTCTCCTGAGATTCTGTTGGAGGTGGAGGATCCAGATTTGTATAGCTGTGTTCTGTCTCTTGTGGTGCATCCCCATATAAGAGTATGAGAACTGGGCAAGCACTAAGGAACTTTTCTCCATGAAGAGAGTCTGGCAGAACATGGACAACAAGGCCCAGACAATTGGAATAAGAGGTTACAAAAGTGCTAACTGGAATTTTGGGAGTGATTTATCATCAGAATGATCCTATAATGGCTTAGTCTGGAAGGGACCTCAGAGATAACCTGCTCCCTGCTATGGGCCGGGACACCTCTGAACTTGACTCAGCTGCTCAAGGCCTCACCCAGCCTGGCCTTGAACACCCCAAGGTAGAAGGCATCCGCAACCTCCCTGGGCTACCTATTCCAGATTCTCACCATTCTCAAACTGAAGAACTTCTTCCTAAGCTCCAGTCTAACCCTACTCTCCCTCAACTTCAGACTATTCCCCCTTGTTCTGTCTCTAGACGCCCTCACTAAAAGTTTCTCTGCAGCCTTCCTGTGGGATCCCTTCAGCTCTTGGAAGGAAGATGTAAGGCTCCCCTGGAGTCTTCTCTTCTCCAGGTTGAACAACTCTAGCTTCCTCAGCCTATTTTCATAGCAGAAGTGCTGCAGTTCTTAGATCATCTTTGTGGCCCTCTGAACTCACTCCTGTTACAATGGAGGCAGCAGATCTGGATGTAGTATTGGAGGTGAGGTCTCAGCAGAGCAGAGTCAAGGGGCAGAATCTCCTCTCTTGACCTTGCTTTCTGCATGTTGTATTTTAGTGTTTTTCTTAATGTTCTGGCCATAAGGGACAGGAAATATGCCTGAGTGCAGGATGCCAGTTCGGATGAGCAGGTACAGCATGAATTTTCAGACCAAGGTGAGGAAAATGGTTCTTTCTATATTTAGAATGTCTGGAGTTTCCCTTCTCTATCTCTCTTTGGAGGAACCAGCAATTTTGGAAGTCTATCTGAAAATTATACCTCTGAGAAGAAAAAATTCTGAAAGTAGCTGGAATTGCTGCCATCTTCCTTTTAGCCACCCACTCACCACAGCCCCTTTACCATTTCACACGTTTTTGCAGCATCTCTGTAAGATTAAAAACTGGTCAGGGTTATGGAAGCTGTAAATAAATCCCACCTTAGTCATTGCTGTTCAGTTGTAAAAACAGGAGCAATTTAGGAGTTTTAATGCAAACTATAAGATGAGGGTTGTCAGGATTCTAATTATAATGGCCTGTAATTTTACTCAGAGCATATTTTGTCATCTGGTGCTTAAAACCCCCAGCATGTGTTTGTCCCTGGGAAAACTGTGTGCCAGCCAGCAGCTTTTGCTCTCTCTGCACTGCACTGTGCAAGGCAAAGCCATCTTCAAAGTGGAGCTGAGTGAGCATTAACCACAGGGAAACAGTTTTAAATGTTTCCCTAAGAGTGGTAAATCTTAATTGGTGCGGTGCACGGGGAACTATAGTTCCCTCTCTCACATCCAGGAACAGGATGTGAGAGAGGGGAGGCTGCAGAAGCTGCCATGCAGTGTCTCCCAGTATTCCTTGATTGCTAAATGAAGAAGAACCAGAACAATGGAAATCAGAAATAACACCTGCTGGTGTGCTGAGCTCAGGTGGGTGCTGCTAAAAAAACTTACCAGAATCATAACATTGTTTGGGTTGGAAAAGTCCTCTAGGATCACTGCATCCATCTGTCAATCCCATGCACCATGACCATTACACCAGCCCCCCAGGTGCCATCTCCACATGTTTCTTGAACACCTTCAGGGATGGGGGCTCCACCTCCTCCCTGGACAGCCTGTTCCAAAGCCTGACCACTCTTGCAGCAAATAAGTTTTCCCTAATACAACCTAAACCTTCCCTGGTGCAACTGGAGGCCGTTTCTTATCTTTTTGTCACCTGAGACTAGAGAAAAGAGACCAACCCCGACCTTACTGCAACCTCTTTTCAGGTACCTGTAGAGAGTGAGAAGGTCTCACTTCAGCCTTGTGCTGGTNCTAGCAGCTCTGGCTTCTCCTCTCTGCTGAATAACTTCACTAACCACTTTTCTTCTAATCCTTCCCAGCCGATCCTCCTGACGTGTAAGGCAAACCTTGGGGTAAGGTAGAGGGGTGGGGAGAAGGTGGAAGGGTGGTTGGGAGTCCCTCCTGGGGTCTTGGATTTCTGGGAGGGGTGTTGTGTTTCTGTATTACCTTTACCTTGTCTATTTCTGTAACTATTCCTGTATATAGTGTATATATCTGCTTGTACATTGTGCTAAGCTGTAAATAGAGCTTCAGTCCTTAACTTCCAGCCGGCTGAGTTTTAGTCTGGGTCATTTTACAAGTGTGGGGGACTGGGAACTCCCAAACCGTCACAAGCCTTCTCTTCTCTGGACTAAACAGTCCCCTGTTATTTGAAAATAACATCTAATTTGGAGGGCATTATAACTGAAAAAGATTGAAGAATGGCACAGAAAGATGGATTTGAGGTCTGGGCTGATAGCAACAGGATGCAGTTTGACAGAACAGCCCTGCTCACAAGGTCATGTGGGGACTAAAACCCAAACAATTAAGCTGTAAGCTGAGTAATCATCAATTGCAGATGACGTCGGCAAAGAAGGATGATGGCAGAGTAGTTGCTAACAGATTTACTATGAGGTGGCAGCGTGAGGCAGGAGTGATTCTAGCAGAGCACTCCCAG
Organism: Semnornis frantzii; assembly: GCA_013399775.1. Lineage (NCBI taxonomy): Eukaryota > Metazoa > Chordata > Aves > Piciformes > Ramphastidae > Semnornis > Semnornis frantzii. Next base: position 30,349 of record VWYK01051280.1, on the reverse strand, counting down.
AATGTATCAGCAGAGGCATTGCTGGTAGTTAGGGAAATGTTAATATCTGAACACAGGCACTCGTGAGATGTCAGTTGGAAAACTGCAGTTGTGATCATCCATTTTCAGGAAAGCTGATTACTAAGTGGAACAAGATACAGCAGAGAGCTTTTAGAATGATTTGGGAAATGAAGCATGTGATTGCAACATGGAAATACGATTGCTATTTATAGCTGCAAGGGGTGAAAATCAGGTTGAAACAACAGAGGGAGAAGAAAGGTGTTTGTTTCAGGTTAGCGTTACCCCAAAATGTAGTAGACTAATGTTTGGAGAGGATTTGTACGCTCGAGTTGCCATCAGAAACAGGACAAACTTGGTGACTGGAGGCCCACTAGGGAGGTGCACATTGGAGGTGTCATTATTTCAGGTCTCTGGGACAGTATCCATGACACAATCCTCTCAGGCATGCAGGAGACTGAGAATGTAACATCTGCAGCTGGAATAGTCTTTGTCTACAAGGAGACTTTGTTCTCACGGCCCCAGTAAAAAACGATCAATTTTAGAGTCTAAAAGAAATACCAAAGCCTCCAAGCCTTCAGCCCTTGACCTTTGCTCTGGGGCTATTCTCTGCTTTCCTTTCAGAGCTGCATTCTCCTATTGTCACTTAGTGTAGCTAACAAACCTCTTAGCTTCCCTTTGAAAATCATTCCTCTTGAACTGCTCTAGAAGTGCTTTAGAGCTGTAATCTCTGTACTGCCTGAAGTACTTCATGGTAAAAAAAAAAAAAAAAAAAATTAAAAAGAAAAAGGAAAAAATCCTCCAAGCCAAGGGAACTTAATGGATGTCAAATTGTTTTCTGTCCATGGTTGTCCTGAAAATTTCAAGTGGTGAATTTTCATTTTGAAGTGGTGAATATATAAACAATATCTCCTTTGGGTAAATTGTGAGGCTCTAGGAAGTACTCTTTGGGAACACTCACCCTGTTTAGGTGTCCCTTGACAATGGTTTGAACAAACAAGAGACTTTGAACTGAACCGATGTGCTCTGAAATACTTCTCTTTGCTTCCTACCTGCATTTCCTTTTTGGGGTAAGGAGGAATGGCCATGTTGGTCTCCAGCCTTTCATTCTGCAAGACAATCCTCTTTCAGTAGTTTCCCATCTGCTTTAAAAAATCTTTTTAACTCCCTTGTCCCTGGTGTAAGTGATTATTTGCCATAGATGGATTAGGAATATTGCCTCTTTCCCAGTATTTCCCAAAACAAAGTTAAAAGTTAGTCCTGAGCATCCTTTTGGGAAAAGATTCCTTTGCGTTTTATGGCAGTTGCCATTTATTTTTGCTAACCATTTCTTTTAGTAGCCACACAAGAACATTGTGAAGAAGTATCATCTAGCTCGTGGGCCTGCAATTGTTTAGTACTCCACTTACTTCTCTTCATTTATTGGAAAGAAATACAGAAGTGACAGCTTCATTGAAAATCTTCGTTATTATCTGCTCCTAATTGCTTGGAGATGGAAATGAGGCAGCTCCCTGGTGCAGTCACAAAGCGAGCATACTTTGCTCCCACTGTGCCTCTCTAATTTGCTGTCTCCGCTGCATTCCCATCAGAGATGTTGTCATTATTCCCTTTCTACATTTCACACTTGCCGAGAAATGAGAAAGATACTTGGACATTGCTTGCACAGAATGCAGTGCTCAGCTCCCCCTCCTTGTACCCTTAGCCTACTGCTTTTCTAAGGAGGCCTTGGAAATGGAACCAGTTCAGCGACTGCCTGCTGCATGAGAGCGCTGCAGAAATGCAGGTAGATGATCTAAACCATTGTGACAGCCACACAACCAGTACCTCTGTGTCTTCAGTACTTAAAAGTGATTGGACTGTGTCTAAATGGGAAAGGGAAATTGGGAGATGCAGCCTTTGTAAGAGGCAGGCAATGTCAAAGTGCTGCTGTAACAGAATCTCACAGTAAGGGAACAGGAATATGACCAGCATCATCCTGGAAGGTCCGTGTGGTAGTGGTTTGCTTCCAGTCTTGTTGAGACATTAAATACCTGTGTAATGTTGTTTGCAGATGAAGACTTTGCTATCAAGGACGTTGCAACCTCTAGAGGAAAGTGGCACAGTGAACGAGAACACACCCTGCAGGAGTCCTGGAACTCCTTGGTGAAGTTTAATTATTCCCATCGCGGCCGAATCTCTAACATGGATTTTCAAGGGGATATCTTTGATGAGTTTCTCCACCAGCAGAAAATCAACAGGCCTGGAGACTATCAGCAAATGAGAAAAGAGGGACTACAGACACTACCCATAAGGCAAGAAGAACGGTCTTGGGAGGTACATGATGGAAATGACTTCAAAATTCCTGTGTTACCTTGTGGACAGCACTTGGTGATAGACATTCGAACGACCTGGGGAGACAGGCATTATGTTGGTCTGAATGGGATTGAAATTTTCAGTTCCAAGGGAGAGCCTGTTCAGATTGCCAAAATAACAGCTGAACCACCTGATATAAATATTTTACCAGCTTATGGCAACGATCCCAGAATAATAACCAACCTCATTGATGGGGTACATCGGACTCAGGATGATATGCATCTCTGGCTAGCGCCATTTACTCCTGGAAAACCTCACTTTATCTTTATTGACTTTGTGAATTCCTGTCAAGTAGCTATGATTAGGATTTGGAATTACAATAAATCTCGCATACACTCTTTCAGAGGGGTGAAAGACATGATAATGCTGCTGGATGAACAATGCATCTTTAAAGGAGAAATTGCCAAAGCTTCGGGAACCTTGTCTGGAGGTACGGCATCGTCTCTCCTTTCCTTTGTGGAAACAGCAGCACAGTGCAAACCAATGCATTCAGCTTGCTTGGTATCACTTTCCACTTCAAAGCAACCTGGCACTTCCTATTGAATTTAGTCCTTTTAATTTCCAAACATAATGCACACCCCTCTAATGCACCTTTCAGTGGTGCTGGGAGTTTTAGCAGCATATAGAGCCAATCTCGATTTGTTGCTAAGGCATTGTTAAAAATCCTTATTTCAGTAACATCAGGCAGTCACTAAATGTTTAAAAGTTGCAGATTTTTATTTATTTCCATTGATTTGGTCTTTTGGAAAAGGTGATGGACCTTTTCTGCCATTTTTTTTCTGTAAATATTTGAAATTTTACTGAATTCTCTAAATTTTTCTGCTGTGCATTTTTAAGTTTGAGAATGAACACACTAATTCTATCAGTACTCAGTAGCAATTTACAGTTTATTAATCACTGCTGCAAAAGAAGCATAAAGAAGGACCAGAAAGACTTATTTTATCACTCAATGTATTCCTTTGTATGATTTCTCCATCTGATTCTGTTGCCTGCAGCTCCAGAGCACTTTGGGGATACTATATTGTTCACAACTGATGATGATATTCTGGAAGCTATCTACTGCTATGATCAGACATGTGATGGGGAAATGGAAAATGCCAGCTCCTTGAGATACGAGGAAGAGCTGAAGAGGCCAACAACTGCTGACAGGGAGGGAGATGAAAGACCTTTTACACAAGCAGGGTTAAAAACAGTGAATCGACAGGTAGGGACCTCTATGTTCAGAACTCTCTATAAATGTCTTTCTGAGCTATGACATGGAAGCAGGAGACAGAGCTCCATGATGGGAGTAAAACTCTGCAGATGAACTAATACAGGTAATTTTTATGTTTTGAAGACTTCTCTTTTATTTTTTTTTCACCAGCTCAGTAATTTCTGGGATTATTTTAAGCCCCAAAAGTCCTCCAATTTTTGTTTTCCTCAATTGCTTAATAAAACTACAAAGAAGACTATTCGGGATCATGTAGCTTAGGTTGGATGGGATCTCAGAGATCCATCTCCCTTGCCATGGGCAGGGACATCTCTCAGCTAGACTTGGCTGCTGAAGGCCTCATCCAGCCTGGCCTTGAACCCCCCTGGGAAGGAGGCATCCACAAGCTCCCTGGGCAGCCTATTCCAGACTCTCACCACCCTCATACTGAAGAACTTTTTCCTAAGCTCCAGTCTAACCTTGCTCTCCCTCAGCTTCAAACCATTCCCCCCTGTCCTGTTGCTAGACACCCTTATGAAAAGTCCCTCTACAGCCTTCCTGTAGGATCCCTTCAGGTATGGAAGGCAGCTCTAAGGTCCCCGTGAAGTCTTTTCTTCTTCAGGCTGAACACCTCCAGCTCCCTCAGCCTATCCTCATAGGGGTGCTGAAGCTCTTGGATCATCTTTGTGGTCCTCTTCTGGCCTCACTCCACCAAATGTGTATCCTTCTTATGTTGGGGACACTGGAACTGGACACCATATTGGAGGTGAGATCTCAGCAGAGCAGAGTCAAGGGGCATAATGCCCTCTCTTGCCCTGCTGATGACACTTCTCTGGCTGCAGCCTAGGACACAGCTGCCTCCTGGGTTGTATGAGGGCACTGCTGATTGGATTTTTTTCGTTCCCTTTTTACTTATTTTTTGGATAGAGATTAGGGAGAGTTCTGTAACCACAAACTGAAGTTCACCTTTCTTTTCATGATCACTTGCTGTTTATCCTGAGCATTCATTCACCAGGACCTCTTCTGTTGCAGAAGAACTGTCTGGTCCTTACTTAGAGCCTTTTATCTTGCTGTTCACCCCTGCTGCTCTTCCTCCTCCTTTTCTAACTCTGAAACACGCTCTATCAGCAAAAACTGCTGTGACTGAGCCATTGGTCTCCCTGTCATTCTGTAATTGCTGTTACTATCAGTCTTTGTAGATGGGTGCTTATGCTGTCAGCATGACACAGATCTGCTGGATGTTTTGTCTTCCCCAGCATGATGTTGTCGTTCAGACTAGGATTGGGTTTGAATAGTCCCTTGACCCTTTTTTCCTGTAGCATAATCGGTGAATGAAGCAGTATCTTACTGCACTGCCTCTAGAACTTTTCAAAAGCTCTTATGGAAGTGTCTTTCTTGTCAGTCTTGTCCACGCTCATCTCTTTCTCAGGGATTCAGTAATTCTTAACATGCCAACTTTTATAGCAGGTCAGACCTGCAACTGGTGCCCTTGACCTGATTGACTGACCAATAGTGGATGCTTGGGGAGAATAAGAACAGAAGACACGAGCAGTGGTGTTTCTCTGAAACAACACCCATCCAGCCCTTGGAAGTTTGTCTTAGAAGAACTTTGAGTGGCCTTTGTGTTTGTCATCTTGCTGTGGATTTCTATCGTGCCGTTAGAACTGCCCTAGGTGGTCCTGCTGTGGTGGGGGAGCTGGGCTCAATGATCTCTGGAGGACCCTTCCACCCCCTACCGTTTTGTGATTCTGTGTTTCCTCCACTTTCTTTTTTGGACCTATGTATACTTTGACAACTTAGAGTGCTCTGTGCTGAGTTTCTCAGCTTAACTCACATAGCACCAAGAGCCTCTTTCTGTATGTCTCTGAGCTCATTTCACGTCCCCTAGTTTTGATGCTGGGAGAAATGAAACAATTATTCCCCATTCCCTTCTTCAGGCCACTTGAGATATCTGCCTCTGTTGCAATCTCTTCTAAATGTCTTCTCCCTCATGGTTAGGTGCTGTGTAGGATGGTCAGGTGTAGGGGCATGATAATAACCTTTTTACTGCTTCTCCACTAACTCCTGAATTATGGTGGTGTTTTATTCTACCTTGTTCTAATCTAAGAACAGAGGTAGGACAGTACTCACAAACGGAGATATTTGAAATAGGAGAGAATTAGACAGTGTCTGAAAGAAAAGATAGTGGGCACCAGCGGAATGAAGGGTTGTGAGCAGCCAAGAAAGTAGGCAGAGGAAGAAAAGAAGTGGCGAGGTGTTCGGCACAGATGATTTACGGTCTCCAAAGGACAACATTATTCTTCACTCTATAACCCCAACAGCTTTATTTCATCCATGGGGTTTGATATTCAGTAGGATTACAAATTTTAGTTTCCAGGTTGGTCTTTGAAAATTTTTCTGAAGGAAAGGCAGCAGACATCAAAGAACCAGTGTTTTGTAAGTAAGATACCCCCAGCAGGAGGAGGGTGGGTCCAACCTTGTGTACGTTATCTGTGTGCCTTGATTTCAGTGCACAGTTCCTGGTGCAGTTTCACCTATTGAATTCCCAAAAGGAACATTTCCTGAAGTCTACAAGGTCCAGGATGTCAGTGGTTAAACTGCAAAGATGTAGCATAACAGGAGGAGAAAACTGTTGACGAGGCTTTTATTTTATTTTTTGGCACAATGTAGAGCCATTGGCTGTATTCTGGATGATAGGTATCTATTTCTAATGATAAATGAAACTCTACAGAAGGAGCCTGGACTTCTAATTTACTATTTGGCTTTTTGACTGCTGGTGTTTTTGTAGAACTGTTTGTAATAATGCCAAAACTTCATTCTAGTCTGCTATTATCTTGTTTGGAAGTCAGTACAATACAGATATATAAAAAGTGTTTTCCTCATGTGTAGCATTTTTAAATTTACCTGCAGTGAACATAACCAGCCATCTGATCATGCTCATTCAGTGAAAAAGTCTAGCTGCAGCCCTTTGCAGTTGTCCTTTGCCTTTACTACCCCCCGACTGCCCCAGTACGATCAGCAGATTTTGTCAACTGATCATTTGCTTGCTGGTTTGCTCTGCTGACTAGCAGAGGCTGTTATTAATTACTGCTGTCAAAAAACAAATGCAAGCTTTTGAACAAGCTTACTGCTTTGTTCTGTCTCTGGATTCTTGGGAAGAAAATGTGGTGTGCTTTGGGAGGTCTTCACTTCCTTCCAGGCTTTTTGTCTCTGCAACACATTTGTGACATTGTAAATACAGCACATTGTTATTTGCTAATGGCGCTCTGCAAGTCACAGAACATTAGAGGTTGGAAGGGACCTCCAGAGATCATAGACTCTAACCCCCCTGCCAAAAGCAGAATCACCCAGGACAGTCCACACAGGAATGCATCCAGGTGGGTTTTGAAAGTTTCCAGAGGAGACTCCACTAGCTCTCTGGGAAGCCTGTTCCAGGGCTCTGTCACCCTCACTGTAAAGAAGTTTCTCATCATGTGGAGGTGAAACCTTCTCTGTTCCAGTTGGTAGCTGTGCTCTTTGGCTTATCGCTGCATACCATGGAAAAGAGATTGGCCCCAACCACTTGACACCCACCCCTCAGATACTTATACACATTGATGGCATTTCTTCTCAGTCTTCTCTTCTCAAGACTAAACAACCCCAAGTCTCTCAGTCTCTTCTCATAGGGGAGATGCTTAAGCGCCCAGTCATCCTCATTGCTTTCCTTTAGATTCCTTCCAGCAGGTCCCTGTCTCTCTTGAAATGAGGAACCCAAAATTTGACACAGTATTCCAGGTGTGGTCTCACTAGGGCAGAGCAGAGGAGAACCACCTCTCTAGACTTGCTAGACGCACTTTTCTTGATGCACCCAAGATAAGAGTGATGTAAGAATTTCAGCCTCTTCAGGAAACCTGCTCGAGTCTCCCATTTAACACTCCCAAAACAGTCTTTCCATATGATCTCTTATTTTTTGGGGGGCATGTTTTCCATTATTTTCAGGATGATGGGTGGTGAGACAAGGAGGGAGATTGATATACAAAAGGCAGGATATAAAAAAAAAAAAAAAAAAAAAAAAAAAAATTAAAAAAACAAAAAAAAAAATGAAAAAAAAAAAATAAAAAAAAA
>VWYK01051278.1:6909-18819 GCA_013399775.1 Semnornis frantzii | reverse complement strand
AGTCTGCCCTTTGGAAATCCAGTCTGGAGATTTTATTGATGCCCCTCCTGGTTTCACCATATATTGAAAACTCTGTAATTTCATGGTCACTGGACCCCAGGCAGCCTCTGACCACCACATCTCCCACCAGCCCTTCTCTATTCATGAACAGCAGGTCGAGCAGGGCTGCAGACCTAGCAGGCTCACGTAACAGCTGAGATAAGAAGCTGTCCTCCATACTCTCTAGGAACCTTCTAGACTGCCTTCTAGACTCCGCAGTGTTAGTCCCAGCAGATGTCTGGTGGGTTAGTTGCCCACAAGAACAAGGACAAGTGATCTTGAGGCTGTCTCCAGCTGCTTAAAGAATAATAAATCAACCTCTTCTTCCTGGATGGGTGGTCTATAACAGACTCTAAACAGGATGTCAGCCTTGTTGGTCTCTCCCCTAATTCTTATTCATAGAGACCCAACTTTTTTATCCTTAATCTCTACTTCCATGACATCCAGAGCCTTCCTAATATACAGGGCCACTCCTCCACCCCTTCTCCCTCACCTGTCTCTCCTGAAGTCTGTAGCCATTGATTACAGCACTCCAGTTGAGTCATCCCACCACATTTCTGTGATGGTGACAACATCACAGTTCTCCTCTTGTACTGAGGCTTCCAGATCCTCTTGCATGCATTAGTGGTACATGCACTATAGCTGGGCTGCTGGTTTTACTCCTATCTCTGACTTAGCACCCTTAGCCTCCTTCAGTTCATCTATAGTACTGCTGTGTTTAACCCCCTCCCCCTTCCAGCCTAGTTTAAAGGCCTTTCAATGAATACACTACCCTTGGACATACATTTTTTATGTTTCTTATGAGTTCATAAGTTATTTTTGCACTGGTTTCTTTAATCATGAGTTGTTATTTTGATGTTTAAGTTAACAGAAGAAGTAGTGATTTAGGTTGTTGGAGGTATCCTAATAGTTAAGAAAACTGCAGTCTGAAGTTTTCTTTGACACACAATGCTCACCTAAATGTACTGAAACTGATGCAGTTTCTTTCACGGTGGCTTGGGCACATGTTCATGTAGCAGTAAAATTTTGTTACAAGTGATATCTTGTAATCACTGTTACAAGTGATATCAGATGGTATCTGATAATGGTAGTCTGATTATTTAAAGTGAATAAACTACACCAGCCCCACACTTTAGAAAGTAAGAGGAGTAATGACACTGTGCTTATCACAAGTTAGATCCTGGTATATTTGGCAGAAATCATCCTACCCACCAACCAGATCCCATTGCAGTCAACTTCCAGTCTGCAGAACAGGTGTCCTAAAACAGAGGATGGCAAGACTGAAGGGTTGAGAAGGCAAAGATAAACAACTGAGCTTCTCCCTCTAGAAACAGCTCACCCATTGATTCACTCTGTAAACCTGGGCAAGCTGTTTAACCTTTAATTTTTTAATTTCCCTTGTGTCAAATTGAATGTCCTTGGTGAAGCACTACAAATGAAAGTTGCCACGTAATTACTAACCACCTTTACTGCTCTGATGCTTGCCACCAAAATTATTTTGGATGGCTTCAGTACATTGTTGAAAACAAGAGTCTTGCTAAAGTAAAGTTGCATGGTGCTTTTATGGCTTATAGAGTGTCAGTGAGACTAATAAATTGTATTGAAGGGCTTACTGGGTGAATATTAGTGACTTTTTTTTTTTAAATTTATTGGATTTATCTTAAAAAACATTAACATCATGAAAATTAATAAAACACTAAGATTATATTATGCCTTACAATAATCTATAATCAATTATATGCAAATTAATTAACATGCCAAATGCCACGGAGTTGAAATAGTGCAACCTTTGGAATGAATCCATTGATATTAGCTTGAATATAGCAAAACACATTTCAAGTCCTTATTGGCCTTTACTGTATATGTAGCAGCCCTGTTGAATTAAAAAAAATGTTGAAATTTAGATTTTATGATGACAGAAAGTCAGTTATGTGTAAAGCTCAAGGTACTTTTAAAAGGCTGATTACATACATTGATTGATGATTGGCTTCAGAATAGTTTTCCTTCACTAGATGAGAAAAGTGATAGTTTTGACTTTGCTTGTTCGATCAGAATGTTAATGCAACAGAAAGTATACCTACCTGCAGACTCAACAAGCCAGGAGAGAATCTAAATTATAAATAGACATTAGAGACAAACAATAAATAAAATTGGTTGTTATCCACCCCCATCCCCTCTGCCAGTGCTGAAACCCAAACGTATTTTAGTCATGTTACTGTCAAATGAGAAGTTTTGAGGAAATAAGGCATATGGTTGAGTACTTAGTATTTTACTTTAACCAGAATTATATTTACGTGTGCTGGTTTGAGGCTAACGGAATATTTTACTGAGAGAAATGAAACCCTTAGGTATGAGAAGGAAAAAAAAAACCAGTAGCACTAACCCATATCACTCATTCTTCTGCTGAGAAGTGTAGCTAGTCAAAATACAGATGTGACACTCACTTCCCTCATACTTCTGAGTTAGTTCTCAGTAGCTGTGGTTCTCCTCCTTCACTCTGATGGTCTGTGTCTTCTTTCTGCCTTAACTCTAATCCAACCTAACTCTTTATTTCCTCTAACCTCCTTGTCATCTTTTTGACATCTCATCTCAGATCTTTCCAGATTTATCATGTGAGATATAGAGGTTTGATCTGGTTATTTCTGAAAGGAGAGGGGAGATTTGGGTCAGGATCCTCCTGGCAATCTGATTGTTTTGAAGGGATTTTGTGTTTCTGTATTACTTGCGTATAACTATATTGTGTACATAGAATCACAGAATGGTAAGGTTGGAAGGGACCTCAAGGATCATCTAGTTCCAACTTCCTGCCATAGGCAGGGACACCTCCCACTAGTACACGTCACTCAAGGCCTCGTCCAACCTGGCCTTGAACACCTCCAGGGAGGGAGCAGCCACAACCTCCCTGGGCAACCTGTGTCAGTGTCTCACCACCCTCACTGGAAAGAGCTTCCTCCTAACATCCAGTTTCAATCTCCCCTCTGCCAGTTTAAACCCATTACCCCTTGTCCTGTCATTGCAAGACCTTGTCAATAGTCCCTCCCCAGCCTTCCTGTAGGCTCCCTTCAGATATTGGAAGGCTACTATAAGATCTCCTCAAAGCCTTCTCTTCTCCAGGTTGAAGAACCCCAACTCTCTCAGCCTGTCCTCATAGGAGAGCTGCTGTAATCCTCTGATCATCTTCGTGGCCCTCTCTGGACCCAGTTCAACACTTCCATGTCCTTCTTATGCTGGGGGCTCCCGAACTGCACACTACTTCAGATAAGGTCTGACAAGAGCAGTAGAATCACCTCCCTTGTCCTGCTGGCCATGCTGCTCTTGATGCATATATATATGCTAGTAAATTGTGCTAAGTTGTAAATATAGCTTAATTCCTTAACTTCCAGCCAGCTGAGTCTAGTCTGGATGATTTCATTTTTTGGGGAGGCGGCAGCATAACTCGCAATCCATCACACTATGCTTAAATGTATTATTTTCTGTGAAAGGTTTGGATAGAATAAATGCATAAAATTGAAGTGCCTTCTACACACAACAAAGAAGAGCACCACATTGCTCAAAATATATATCCTGAATGTTCTGGATGATGCAAAACACTGCGTAAGTTACTTAAGAGATTTCTTCAGGTCCTTGCCTTCTGTCACCCCTTCCTTTAGGTTTTTTTTTTCCTACTGCTAGTCCTACCTACAGACAAGTTAATGTAACTATAAATCCTGTCCTCCCAGGAACAGAGGTTTTAACTTTCTAACTGAAACATTTGTGAAGATAGAAGATAGTCTTTTACTCAAGATAGGAAGCAGATTGCTGTTGTTAGAAATTAACAGGAGTACAGCGTGTTCTATATAGCAAATGTTTGTTCATGACAGGTTTTTAGCTTCCTATCAACACTAAGAGAGGCATCAGTCATTGTCAATGGTTTCATTTAATGACATTAATTTCTCTGTGTGCCCAAGGTTTTCCCTTCATGTGCCCTTTTGGCTTTTATTTCTGGGCCCCACAGGAGAGCACAAAAATCAAACAAGCTGTTATGGAGAAATTCTCATTGCTCAGGCTGCAGATTCCCTTGAAGGAATTTCAGTTTTGGATGCTTTGACTATAACTTTTGCATAACCAATAATTACATTTTTTTAAAGTCCATTAGATATATTTAATTAAACTACAACAATCCTCCACTCATCTATGCATATGCTCAGAGAACTCAAGGGAAAGGCAAATATGAGAGAGGAGAATGGTGACGACTTTCTAGCCCATCACAGTGGGCTGGGCTGATAGGGCTACAGCTCCAAACAGTATCTTTCCATTCAAACCTTTCCATTCACTATTTAAAAGAAAAGTAACTTCAGTACAACTTTTTAATTAAAAACAAATCTACTTCACAAAAAGGTCTTGAAAAAGATTAAGTAGGTGTACTGGAGCCAACTGCCATGTTTTGCAGTCTCTGTTGGTGAGAGCTGGTCAACATTTTTCCAGTGTAACAAATTGCTAGAAGAAAATGCCAATTTAACAATGCCTAAATGTTTTTCAAGAATGCAACAATATAATTTGATATTTTGTTGGGAAAATTACCAAAAAGAAACATTTTGATATGGTCAGAACATTTCCTTATAAAGTGTTTTTTTTGTTTAATAGTAAAAGTTAAGAAAAAAAAATAAAAATTAAGATGAAGCAAATTTTCCAGTTTCATCAGAAGAGTAGATTTCTACCTTATAAAAATATAATCGTGTAGTTGAAATAGAGATTTTTGGAACATCGTGCCTTGCAGGAAAACCTTAGATTTTGACTTTTGTTCCCTTTTAGAAATGAAGACACATTTAAATTCTGAATTTTGTACTCAAAGAAGCTTCATTTGGGAGACAGTTTTAACATAAGGTTCACCTTTTGATCTTATAATGTATTATTTCTGAATCATATGAACTGTTGAACAGCTTTTGACAGCAGATTATGAGGTTACATTAGACCTAAAGTGTGGAATTTTTTTTTCTATTAAGATACCTAGTGGTAGAGTTATTGTCTCAAACTGGATTCCTCAAAATGTGTAGAATTGAAATGAACATATTAATAAATAAATAATAAGACTAATAGACTACAAGATTCTCAAAAAGAGAGTCCCATATGATTACTGGAAGAAGTGAGGAGTAGCTATATGTGTAAAAATTATAATGTGTCTGGAAACAACGAGAAATACACAATTCGGAATTTTCAGAAGATTCTATAAGTAGCTGCTACTTAAATCAGGTACCTTCTTTGACAAAATTAACTTAATTTTGTAATCCATGTCTTTAATTCACTTGATACAGACTTCTACAGCAACATTAGATTTTCAACCAGACTGCATGTTTTCTCCGAAATAATTTTTTATTGATATATATATTTTTTTAAAAGAAACTAACTTGTTATTATGCACAGTATAAATTCAGAGTATAAATCAGAGATCACAGTCTGTAGTTCTGCATAATGTGTGCCAATAATATCATGGTGATGAGCTTAAACACTTTTACAGTTCTGGTCTATTATTTTTTGTTGTTTGCACAGTGATGATCTTTAAAATATGGAACGGGTACATATATATACTGCATAAACCTTCAAATCTGCATGAGTTCCTAAAATTTACATAAGATACAGCAGCTCCTATTGCAAAAGCAGGCATTTATTTTCTTCCCTACTGTAAGATACAGATTTTGGAAGTTGGTACCCTCTGAGGCATATAAGGAAAGAAATAGCAAGAGATTTTTTAGTATTTTCTTCCTGAACTGTGAGAGAAAGGAATGCTGCTGGGTGGGCTATGCAACTGCAGTACTGAGGATCAAGTAACTGTCCAGGGCTATTGGTATAGCAGATGTAAGGGTCTGTTCAGTCAGAAATGCAAGCATTGAATAAGAAAAAAAATCCCAGTGCCGCTTAGAGCTCTCTGACATTCCCAGAAGACCATGGGAGACTATTTCATGTAATACAAACCACTGCATGATTCATATCATTTCTTCATTTCAAGTAGAATAAAAGGCATACTCTGGTTCCACAGAAAAACCATGCCCTTAAGTTTAGGTAGTGACAAAGTAATAAAACCACTTTGTTTTTTTTCTGTCAAGTTTTGTCTCTCAGATTTTGTGGGCTTTTTTTCTGCCACCTGTTTGTTTGGTTTTGTGGTTTGTACTTCAGGAAGCAGATCTAGTATGGATACATCATGTAAAATTACATGGAAGTGCTTGTGATGTTCAGTCAAACCTCACCGGGTGCAGCACACTATTAGGAGGAGTAGGTATGATATAACAAATGATATATCTATATTAGTATATGTATGTGTGGATAGGTAGGATTATGCGATTCTTCTGATGCTTTTAGGAGGAAGTGAAACAAAACAAAAAGGAGGAACATAAAACCTCCAAACAAACAAACAAAAAACCCCCAAACCAACAAACTCTCCCCACCCCCACCCCCCCAAACCTGATCTGGTTTAACTCAGTGATTGCCCTCATGACAGTCAGTTGTGAAGTGTCATTTCTTGGTAAATGTATTATAGAAGCCACTTAGTTGGGGCAATTAATGAGGCCAGAATTATAAAATATGTAGGGGTTTTTTATTTCCAAAAAGCCCTGCCCTCAAACTATGTATAAAGTAGTTAAATTTTGTTTCTAATTTGGTCAGGAAAATCTTCACAAGGATGCTTATGGGCATTTCATTCATTTAGGAGAATCAGAAAACTGGAAAGGTTTAGCCACAAAATGGCTTTGCCCACTTGTAAATAGGCAGCCTAGAGCCCTAGGGAAAGTCTGTTCTACTTACAGTGGTGAAGTAGAATTTAGCAATAATCCCTTGGCTCCCTTGCATCAGTGTTGGGACTGCTCAGTGTCTTGATAGCCATTGAGAGGCTTCGAGATCTTCCCAGGCTTCAACAGCATGATAGGAAAGATGCAGACAATCTCTGACCTGATCCTGGTTCATCTTGGTACAAAGGTTTGCAGAGGTGCAGGCAGGATCTCTTGCAGATGTGCAGAGAGCACAATGACAATGGCACATTTGACCATGTTGTGAGGCAATTAATGCCTTCTGATAAACTTGAGGCACTTACAGGTAGTTCAAGCCCAAAATATCAGGGCTAAGCTGGTCTGAAGCACAGGGCACTTTGTCTGAGCAGAGCTGCACACGCTGAGGCAGAGTAGTGAGGCAGAGGCAGCACAACTGCTTGCAACTTAGCTCAAATTATATTATTTGCCTGAGTGTAATGGCTGCTTTGGCCACAGAGATTCACCAATCAGAACAGCATTTGCAAAACTGACCATACTTGGTTCAGTCAGAAACCGGGGCTTGCTTACCTTATTTGGGCAAGGCACTCACAAGTGCCTAGACACTTGTGGGTATCCATTTATTACTTTTGGAGGGGACATAAAGGCCCGTGCCTTTGTTTTCCTCCTGCCCTTGCTTCCCCCACCAGCAGAAGGGTGGAGCAAGCCAGGACAAGTTTTAGGCATATTAGCCTTCCAGGACAAGAGGTATCAGGGAACAGACCACCAAAAATTAAGTATGGTCTTCAATAAGAACACAATATTACTCCCCCATGAGCTTCCAGTTCAGCCAAGCACTTAAGGTCATCATAAGTGAGCAGAAAGAATCAGAGAGGTGCTCAGCTTAAGTAAAGAGGCCCAGTCACCACCCACAGGTGATGCTAGAGTGACTATTAAGCCTATTCTTACCTAATCAGAGGGCCACCAGGCCCCCCAGCCTTCCTCCCACTCCCATTCACCAGGTGTGCACCATAGGGACTCACCAGGGATGACAGGAGGAGAATCCCTCTGCCTAGTTGGGCAAGCTTTGGACTTACGCTTTTCCTGGGGCCAATTAAAAAGGGGAGTGGACAGGAAGGGCAAAGTGATCACACCTGGGGTGGGAGGGGACTCCAACAGAATCCAGGTGCTCTGGGTTTGGGGGCAAAAGGGGAAAATGGAGCGTGGGCTGGGAAAGGGGCAGCTATGGTGGAAAAGGGGAGGTGGTGCTGAAAGGAGGGAGATGGAGAGGAAAAGGATGGAGATAAAAACAGGAAGATGAGGGAAAGGAAGGAGATGAAGAAGAAAGGAGGAAGATGAGGGGAAAGAGGAAGATAGAGAGGAAAGGAAGAGATGGAAAGAAATGGAGGAAGATGGAGAAAATAGATGGAGAGAAAAGCAGAGAGATTGGAGAGATGGGATAAAAGAATAACAAGAATTAAAACTGGACTAAAAAAGAAAAAAAACCAAAAAACGTGGTCCTGCTCTGGTAGGGGAGTTGAACTAGATGACCTCTCAAGGTCCCTTCCAGCTCCTATCATTCTGTGATTCTAATACAGCAGAAATTAATTTGCCATTCAAGCCTGAAAAGGGACAACCCACATTACCTGTGGAATTAACACTTGTGCTTAAAAAGACTCAAAGATCGCATTTGCTGTCTTTTTGTTATTGTTTCCTTTTCTCTTTGAAGGGAGAAAATAAATGCATTTTGGGACAACTTGAGATCTTGCAGTAGAAGTCCGATCAGATCTTTTGTTAGATAAAGTAAAATACATGAACATAAACAAGGGGGGAAAATAATAGTAAAGATATAAAAGGCAAGTCCTTTTTCAGGCTGACTTTGCTGTGGGAGAATCAGATGATGCATATCAAGATCTGACATACTTGTTGGATTACTAGACTGATAAACAGGTACATCCTACTTTGATCACAGGTTAGCAGCACTGGAAAAAGTAAAATTAATTCTAAGAAAACCAAATGTATTAGCTGGAGGGATAAGTGAGTAGTAGCACTTGGCTGCTGGTAAACTGTGGATAAGGGGCACTCTTATGTTACACGTGACATTTGATGTTTAGCACAGGCAATGAGGTGTTGTAGCATCCTGCTCCCTTCCTTTGTCCTTTTCTAGTCAGGATGCATTTCATGACCTGCCTGATAAAGTCAGTGTAGAGTTGTGGAAGATCCCAGAAATCTGGGAGACAAGAACAGCAGTCATGATAATAAAACTTGCTTCTTGCAGCTTCACTCAGTCCCAGTGACTCACAAATACAGTCCAAGGCAGAATATCAGTCTCACTTTATTGCAGTCAAGAGAATTTACATAATTCCAGATGTAAATATTTTCTACTATTTATAGAGTCTTTCAGCTCACTGTTATACTAGTCCTTGACATTACCAGAGGCTTGTATGACCTCTGATGACAGTTTTCCCCTTCTGAACCACTAGTTTATTTGAATTGCTTTTATAAATATCTTCTCTCTAAACACCACACAACCCAATCTAGACTTTCATGTCTTTATATACTCTAAGGTTTTATTGCCATTGCAAAAACAGCTCAGAGAGGTACATTCAGATCTAATGAGCAATAGAGGGCATCTGATGAGCAGAGTGGCTGAATTCATAGTGGAGAGCTTGCATTAATACAAGGCCTATACTCTTGCTTGCAGTGTTTTCTGTGTCAGTGTTCTCTTTGAGGTCACTGTGGCACTACACTGACATAAGAGCTCTTTGGATGAGAGGAGAATGAGCTCTGGGAAAATACAATATCCCATATCAGTAGTTGGAAAAGCTTCTTGCACCTCAGTGTCTAGATGAACTGCTGGGAAAGGGAGATGAGAAGCAACCTCAACATAATCCATAAAGGTTGGATGGAAAGCACAGTAGACACTAGAAGCAAGGAGAGTGCTTTCTGTCCAGGAAAAGAAGAAGGCTTTTTCTGTCAGATCAGGGAAATTATCTCTCACCTTGGAGGTGAGAATTTGAGTCTTCTTCAGGCTTGTCTTGCAAGCTTAAGCTTTTTCAGCTGTGAATTAGAATATGATCATTTGATCTAAGGAGTTACAGGCAAATGAGAGGCAATATTATTTGCTTTTCTCCCTTGAATCCCATTGACTATTTTACTGCTGTGCTTAAAAAAATCCCAAAACATTCTAGTCGCCTAGGTGGAATTACATGTTGGGCTTGTGACATCATCATTACGAAGTATGATGTTACTAGAATAAACCATAAATACAACAGGACAGATCTCTTATCCAATAGGAAAAAGAAACAGAAGGATGAAGCATTACATAATTATATAAAAAGGGAAGAATATGGGCAAGAGGACAGATTAAATCTGTATTTAACCTCTAACAGTAGAGCTTTCTAAACAAAACATAGGACTGAAAGTACAGAAATATATAATATATCAGATGCCAGTAGATGTTTACAGATTCACAAATTGCATTGGCTTGGAAGGAACCCTCAAAGGTCATCTTGTCCATTCCCCCTGCAGTGAGCAGGGACCTCCAACTAGGTCAGGCTGCCCATGTTGTTCATGAATATATAGTTAAACAGCATGTTCTATCAGGTCAAAATCATCTTCTTGTTATGCACTAAACTGGATATGTTCCCCNNATAGTTGTTTACAAGTATTTTTTAAGAAGAGTCTATGCTGCCTTTTGTAGGGTAAGAAGTGAGATGAATTGTGACAGCATTCACAAGGAAAAAAGAGAGGCTAGAATGAAGCTGAATTGGCAACTCTGATTTTTAAGCTATCTTTACAAATGCTTGAGTCCTACTAAAACAAGAAGGAAGCTAAGCTGAATTTGAAACTAGCATATGGTTCATTGTTTGCCCATCCAAATGAAGTTGGAGTGGAGCTTCAACTTGTCAGATTATGTTATAAAGGACATCCAAGATTCTATTATATTCTTATTAGCTGTCCAGAACTTAATGAGCTCAATAGAGATAGATTGCTTAATAAGGCCCCTCAAAGTGTATTTTTTCTGTCAGGAGATGGGGAAGTAATTTGACCGATCTTGCTGTCTAAGAGTTCAATTTTTTAATCACCCAGATGTATGAAAAAAAGTCTTTTCTCAAGAACATCTACAGGAGTCAAATTTTTCACAGTTATATCATTTATATACTTTCAGTAATTACACTCCATTTACTGGGTCATAGGAACTGACATTTAGCTTTGGAGTTAAATGAATAACAATAAATTCACCTTTAATAGTTTCCCGCTTACTTTGACCTTGCAAAATTATGTTTCAGTTTATTTTTTGTCTTGCTAAATACCTATGTTGGGCAGAATACAAAATAAAAATCAAATAGAAATAAATAGTTACCTTTATTGTACAGAGATCAGTAATATGACCTTCATAAACTCCTTGATTTCTGATCGGGACTGCTTCAGTTCATTGACATATGAAATGTTACATACCTGAACTCTGTGGACCCTTCCTGAAACTTGGCAAACTAAATAAATTTGCATTCATGAATTGTATTACAGAGCGAATTATGACATCAGCAAGTTTCATCCAAGATTTCCACAGTCAGAGAATGTTAGGGGTTGGAAAGGATCTCAAAAGGTCATCCAGTCTAACCCCCCTGCCTGAGCAAGATTGCCTATAATAGATCACACAGGAATGCATCCAGATGGGTTTTGAATGTCTCCAGAGAGACTCCATACCACCCTTGGGCAGGCTGTTCCAGTGTTCTGTCATCCTCACAGTGAAAAAAATCTTTCGTCATGTTTATGTGGAACTTTCTATTCCCCACCTTCTACCCATTGGTCCTTGTCCTGTCATCCGGCATCACCGAGAAGAGCCTGGCTCCATCCTCTCTACATATTCATAAGCATTAATGAGGTCAATCTCAATCTCCTCCTCTCCAAACTCAAGACCCTGTTGTAGATTTAAAAAGCCGACAGAGTAAAACTCTCAAACGAACTGGAGAAAAAAAAACAGAGTTATATTTGGAGAGAGTTACAGATAGAAATTACAAGGCAGATACAGAATCCATAAGCGAGCCCGCTTGAATTTTCCCCCAACCCAAAACTAAATCTATCATCCCCAGTGCTCCAGTCCTCCCCCCCCCCTCATGCCTCTACCATCCAAGAGGCCTAAGCACAGCCTCTG
>VWYK01051276.1:12311-22869 GCA_013399775.1 Semnornis frantzii | reverse complement strand
CCCTCTGATCATCCTCGTTGCCCTTCTCTGGATGCATTCCAGCACATCCATACCCCTCTTGTAATAGAGGCTCCAGAACTGGACACAGTATTCCAGGTGGGGTTTCACCAGCATGGTGTAGAGGGGGAGTATCACAAGGTGACAGCCTGGTGGCTACCAGGATATACAATTTAGTAAAATCCTACTGTCAGGGTTGTCTTTAGACTTATCTTAAATACATCATAACATACATAAATCATTTAATACAGTCAAAGGAGCAATAACACAGTTTTGTATTTGTCTATTTTCTTACATCATTAAAAAAAAAAAAAAAAAACAAAAAACCAACACCCCCCCCCACCCTTGTCCTGCAGGTCCTTGCACAGGGACCATCCTGCTTTGGCTGTGCAGGCGAAGCAATTCAAATATATGGGGGTGGACTCCATATCCAAAATACATGGAAATACACACAGAGAAACCAGGGGGTTTGATGTTTGCATTTGTTTGTCACTATATGGATCTCAATCCTTAAATACTGGGCTTCATGTGTGAGATGTCCATGTGGAGTTTGCAGGACAAGCAGTTAAACTTTTGTTATTCTTGGACAAAAAAACATTTCTTCTGGCTACAGAGGGTTTCTCTGGGTTTTACTTTTAGAGGGGAACAAAGACCAAATCTCAAACATAGACTACATTTTGTGATACCTAGAAAGGTGGAGCATAAAGATGGATGTTTGCTGCCTTCTTCTCCCCTACCCTCCTTCAGTTGAGCTGCTCACTAATAATATATAACAAAACTCACAGGAAGGTAACAGAGTGAGCACAAAAACATTACTAGGTTTACAAAGAAGTCTATATATTCTATCTGAAAGGGCAGAGACTGGAAAATCATGGGTTTGTTTACCTCTCCAAAGTACAGCAGAACCTTTCCTGCCTTGTACTCATAGTGCTGAATGTACTGGTCTGAAGACATCACCAACTGTGGGAAAGCAAACAAAGAAAAAGAACAAAACCAGGGACACCTTTGTTAACACCCTATATGAATTCTGGTCTGCTTTGTTCAGCTGTTTGGGTTTTTTTCCCCTCTTTCTTTATCCTTAGTGAAGACAGTCCCTGAGAACACAGACCTGGGTAAACCTTCCCAAACTGAATAGGCTCCAGAACCCAAATCTCTGTAACCACTTTTGCAGGATGCTGTGCCTCACTTCCCTGTCATTATACCCTGCCAGCAACTGTATCTAAAAGACGTGCCTGCCTTTCTGTCTGCAAGCACAGTACACACAGTCCCACCACATCATGGGAAGAAGTGCCAGTGCTGACAGCAATATGTGTTAAGGATAGACATGTAAGTGCCTTGCTGACCCTTGCCCTAATTTCTACTAACAATTAAGAACTGCATTAAGAAGGTTAAATTCCATTTACAACAAGTTTCTCATTCCTTGTATATATATATTCAGGAAAAATTTAATCTGACCAAGAATAAATACATCTATCCAAAATCTGTTTTCCATTCTTTATTCAGTGGACTTCAGAAAGCTTTTGAAAGATAAATTTTCCACAGAAAAGGCTATAAAAGACTGTATAGAACAGTGTATATCTAACCTGCTCAAGATCCTTTGTGTCAGGCTCCAAGCCACTCAACAGGGAGAGATCAACCAGGGACATCTTTGGTGCACTGGAACCTGTAGACCTTTATGAATGAGGGAGACATGCAACAGGGAACATCTTCACTGAACAGACAGCTTGCTTTGAAGAGTTTGACTCATGGCAAAACAAAACATGCTGCTCCATTTAATCTTCCAAAGTGGATTTTAATTGGAAATTTAGCTGCCTAACTCACTAAGAGTCACGAGGCAAACTTAGTCATGTAAACTACTCAAAAGTTCTAAAACCCAAGTATCTTGCCTGAGCTTATCAACAGGGCCCCCTTTATGGCTGAGAGACGAAAAAAACCATTCAAAGGTCAGTTGAAATGACCATAAAGTCCTGTTGAACTCAAGGAAAGTAAACAGCTCTGACAAAGTGTCTGTTACCTAGAGAATGGAAACAGGAAACAAGTTTATCCACATTCCTCATGGACAAAGTCAAATATTCATCACCTTTGCTGTACAAAGCAAAACCTCTCATTGCACTGACTAATTTCTTTAAGCATATATATTGGACTTACTATCTTTCTGCTTCCATCTTTTCAAAAATCAGGTAGTTGTGTCATTACTGGGAAATGAAGTTATTCTGTACTCACAGAGGGTGCCTTACCACAAGATACTCTACATATGCATAGATGTACTTCCAAACTTTTATTTTGGCACTCTTTTCCAATAAGGGATATAAAAATGTTGCAGGGAAAAATTATGGTGATGCAGTCAGTGCCTTCAGTTTTCCTCCTGTTTCTTGACTACAATGAGGGGGCACTCCACATTATAAGTTAAGCCTCATACTAACACTCATTAATGTCCTGCAGAACAGTGAATTTGATATTTGATGTCACATGGTTCTTAATGAGGAAAATGATGCTTCAGACAGCACATATTGGAAAAACAAAACTTGGGAATTAGAATAACTACTTAGAATGGTAAGGTTGGAAGGGACCTCAAGGATCATCTAGTTCCGACCCCCTGCCATAGGCAGGGACACCTCCCACTAGTACAGCGCACTCAAGGCCTCCTCCAACCTGGCCTACCTACCAAAATTAGGTAACTCAGGTTTTAGGGTAACTCAGTCCTTCCCTGCTACCATTCCTGCTGCTACCTGGGAGATGGGATAGAAGCCATTGTCTCTGAGGCTTTGTCGAAATTTAATGGAAAAGCTAAATTCTGCCAGGGAGCAGGACCTGCTTCCCCCACCCTACACCTCTCTAGAAGGGAAATTCAAGAGAGCCACCATTCTGTGCTTCTGTGACCTTTGGTAGGCTGTGGAACAGAGCAAAAGCAGATGTTTCAGTGTGATTTTGAATGGGAGGATTTCTTTCTCACTGGCACTGCCCTTGTCTACTACTTGATGGCTGCAACAGTATATCCTTTCTGCCTCCTCTCCTCCTCTTAAGAGCAGTAGATGTATTTTCTTTTTTTTTTTTCTTTTTTTTTTTTTTTNTTTTCTTTTTCTTTTTTTTTGGTTTTACTTCCAGAGGAGGAAGTAACAGTGTCTCTCCAGCAAGTAATGAAACTCTGCCTGTGATTATTGTATTCTAGTTGTATCCAATTTATTTGACAAAAATCTTATTACAAATGATTACCCAGTCAGTCTTTTTAGAGCACCCCCAGAGTTTGATGGGTTAGAATCTGAAATGGCCACTTGAGGTCTGTGTAAATCTTCTATACTTAGTACATTGTGTGGAATCCTTTTCTCCAACCACAGGAGATAGGATGCAGACTTGTCATGTATGCATACTCACAGTAGATCACTGGAATGGATACTGAGATTATGGTTGTGAAGAGGGTGACCAAGAAGGGTTACAAACAAAAAATAATGCATCTTCTAATGAAGATATGACCTTGCAGACCTACCTGACACAGACTTTGTACTGCAGTGATTCTGCTTTACTGGGAGAGATCACATCCCTTTTCCTTCTGCTGTGGATATCGAACCAATCTATTTCAGACAGTGGCTCAGACCCACTGTTTTCTTCAGAAATGAAGTCACCATTATCATAATTTTCATCAGAGTATGCAGCTTCTGGAGGTGGCAGACATAATCAGTTATGAACACATTTCACTGAAGACCTGGTAATTTTGCATCATTTTGTATAATGATAATTACCAGCAGCAGGCATTCCATCCTTATGGATTTTATAAAACTTTTCTGTAAACCATCTCAGTATTTCTGATTTATTCAGAGCTAAAATTTTACCCGTAATTATAGTAAGAACAGCCAACAGATTGAGCTAAGAATGGGTTTATGCATAACCATGTAGAGGTCAGTCCTTGCTCCAAAATTTAGCTATTCAAACAGAAAGAAATATGAAATCCACGCATAGACAGGACAACGAATGCATGTGTCAAGGGATGGAAATCTCAGTGTTGGTCATATGAAAAAACTGTGACAGATCTACCTCAAACAATTTTCAAGGCCACATGTTAGATCTCTTACTAGCCAGGGAACTAAGCTGATTTTGACTCTCATGGCAGTCAGGATACCATGAAGGGACCTTACTTCACTCTTCTTGCAATATCCAAGAGGAGCTACCTCTCTATCTGTGGAGTTCCTCAGGGAACTGAGCTGAGTTTGACTCAGCCAGGATACCATGAAGGGACCTTACTTCACTCTTCTTGCAATATCCAAGAGGAGCTACCTCTGTATCTGTTTGGTACCTGCTACACCTACAATTAGATAGCTATGAAACTGTTTAATTGAATGAATGGAACAATAGCTAGGCAGAGTTCAGATGTCTAATTCCTTTTTTATTCATTTGTTCCCACCTTCCAAGGTTGGAAAGTCATTAAGCACCATTAACAGATGGCCTGTCATGTTACTTTGAGACCTAACCACTTTCCTTTTCACTTACCAGAGTACTTAACCCTTCCTTCCATTTCCACAGTCAAAATCAAATCATTGCATGTGTTATTCTTCAGCTCAGAAGACCAGTACACTTTTAGTATCTAAGATGAACATACAAACAGCAAACCACTGAAAAGATCATTTAAGTTACAAGGGGGTTACTTATACAACAATTCAACGAATGTTGATGAGACATGGAAGTGTGAAGAGAAACACTGATCTCCCCAGAACACAGAATAATTGCAGAGAACTTCTGTGAGTACAAGCAGGAGAGGTCCCTTATGCTAATCCAAATTATGTGGGACCTTTAAGATAACCCATGTCATGTAAATGAAGGCAACTCTATATACCCAACCACAAAGGGGCCTTTCAAACTCCAGCAAACTCTATGTGCATTGATATCTCATAGACTGCACAAAGTTAAAACTAGGAAAAATTTACTGTGCAACAGTGTAGTCTGTAGTCCCCAGATTCTGGAAATTTGGACCTAAGAACACAAAAGATGAAGCCATGGAAAGTAATTTGTCACTGTATTTTCAAAAAGGGATTAAACAAATTCCAGTTGGACTCTGAATTTCTGATTTACAACTTACACTCATTGTTCCGTTTCCTCTTCCATGTACAGACACTTCAAGTTTCCTCCCAAGTTCAAACTGCAAATCAAGGGGAAAAAAAAAAAAGAGAGACAGAAATATTTGATTTGTGTTCAGCACTTGGTATATTATTTTTCTGTGATCTGGGGTGGAAAAAACCCTTTACTCATGAAAAAGAGTTATTAGACCTCAAGTCCCATAACTTTCTTCCTGTGCTGGCCTGATGCATCTTACTCTGCCATTCTGGGACCCAGGAGACACATTTTCCCAGAGTTTCTTTCTTTGCTGTAGCCTAGATTTGGCATTTTCCCAGATCCTGACACGCTGAACATCAGAATATTCCTCTCTTCCTCAATCCCTAGCTACACTTGGGCTCCCAGCTGTTTTTCAGTACTGGAAGAGAGTCATGTTACCAAAGTCCTTGAAGAGGCAAGAAAGAGTCTCTAATGCAACTTTGTTGGTGGTGGTGGTGGTTGGTTGTGGGTTTTTTTTCTTTAAACAGATTGCATTGTCTTACAAATTTATTGAAAAAACTAGCTACATTGCTTAACATACAAAAGCCTAGGCCAGAAGATCAAGTGTTTCATAGAATCATAAAATTATAAAATGGTAAGGTTGGAAAGGACCTCAAGGATCATCTAGTTCCAACCCCCTCACATAGGCAGGGACACCTCCCACTAGTACAGCTCACTCAAGGCCTCATCCAATCTGGCCTTGAACACCTCCAGGGAGGGAGCAACCACAACCTCCCTGGGCAACCTGTTCCAGTGTTTCACCACCCTCACTGGAAAGAATTTCCTCCTAACATCCAGTCTAAATCTCCCCTCTGCCAGTTTAAACCCATTGCCCCTTGTCCTGTCATTGCAAGACCTTGTCAATAGTCCCTCCCCAGCCTTCTTGTAGGCCCCCTTCAGATACTGGAAGGCTACTAGAAGGTCTCCTCAAAGCTTTCCCTTCTCCAGGCTGAAGAGTCCCAACTCTCTCAGTCTATCCTCATAGCAGAGCTGCTTCAGCCCTCTGATCATCTTCATGGCCCTCCTCTGGACCTGCTCCCAACACTTCCATGTCCTTCCTGTGCTGGGGGCTCCAGAACTGCACACAGTACTCCAGATGGGGTCTGATGAGAGCAGAGTAAAGGGGCAGAATCCCCTCCCTTGCCCTGCTGGGCTCTTGATGCAGCCCAGCACTTGGTTGCTGTCTGGGCTGCATGCACACACTGCAGGCTCATGTTGAGCTTTTCATGTACCCAGACCCCCAGGTCCTTTTCCTCAAGGCTGCTCTCCAGCCATTCACCACCCAGCCTGGATTTGTGCTTGGGATTGTGCCTATCCAGGTGCAGGACCTTACACTTGGTTTCTCCTATCTGCGGGAAAAAAACCCTTGGAACAACGGAATGCTTCGTACCTGTAGCTGTTTCTGAATCACTTCATCAGTATCAGTCAGAGTAATAATGTAATCATTTTGTCTTCCGGGTATTCCCAGATTTACAGTCAGGTTGGTTGAACCAGTGTTTAATGTTTGTATGCTGTATTGTGACAGAGCTTCTAGGGCCACCACCGTGTCCTATGTGAGAAAGGAATGAAAAAAAAAACCTCTAACGATTATTCCGGGTTATTTTAATGATATGTAAAAGTCACAGTCACTCACTTGGAGCTATTGTCCTGCATCTTTCTATTCCTACCTGCACAGAATAATAATTTCCCATCTCCTTCTAGCATTGAAATCCTAAAGCCACTGCAGTTCTGCCCTTTGATTATTGTAAGTCTTCATTAAAAGAAAGAATATCTGTTGGCCTGCAATCACTTTATTTTGGCCCATTTTTATTAGTAAGCCATTATCTTTAGTGCTTTGTACACGGAAGAGGTTGAAGAGAAACTGTTAAGATGCTTTCAAATCTAAATGAAAAACAGTTGTGGGGCTTTAATTTTCTCCCCTCCCCTTGAAACTCCACCTGGACTGGTGGTCAGGTACCTGCGTAGAGCAGTATCCTCCACCATAGTTCCTTCTTTCCGTCAGCCACGTAGCAATAGGTCTTGCATACTCCATGTCTCTCAGGAGCAATGTTTGAAGCAGGGCATAGGCAGTGGTTTCCACCGAGACTGCATCATGTCCATTTCCCCAGTAGCGCTGCTGCTTTGCTGTAAGAATAACTCAGCCTTGAATCCCCTTGGTAAAGACCTTTGCCAAAAAAAATACTGTTGTACACAGTAGATATATCATAGTGCTGAGGAACCACGAGAGGTAGATGCTGTCATGAGAGCAATAAATACTTGGGAAGCAGAGATAATGGGAAAGGAAGCCCATGATTTCCACGTTTGACTTATCCAAGTGATATTCATAGAATCATAGAATGGTAAGGTTGGAAGGGACTTCAAGGATCTTCTAGTTCCAACCCCCTGACATAGGCAGGGACACCTCCCACTAGTACAGCTCACTCAAGGCTTTTTCCAACCTGGCCTTGAACCTCCAGGGAGGGAGCAGCCACAACCTCCTTGGGAAACCTGTGCCAGTGTCTCACCACCCTCACTGCAAAGAACTTCCTCCTAATATCCAGTCTAAATCTTCCCTCAGCCAGTTTAAACCCATTGCCGCTTCTCCTGTCATTGCAAGACCTTGTAATTAGTCCCTCCCAAGCCTTCCTGTAGGCCCCCTTCAGACACTGGAAGGTTTGGGCCCACCTCTCCAGCCTGTCCAGGTCCCTCTGGATGGATCCCTGCCCTCTAGCAAGTCGACTGTGCCACACAGCTTGGTGTCATCTGCAAACTTGCTGAGGGTGCACTGATTCCTCTGTCCACGTCACTGACAAAGATGTTAAACAGCACTGGTCCCAGCACTGACCCCTGTGGTACACCATTTGTCCCTGGTCTCCAGGTGGACATTGTGCCCTTGATCACCACTCTCTGCGTGCGACCATCCAGCCAATATTAATTAAACATTTTTTTTAAAAGTAAATATTAAACAAATTACAGATGAGAATGTGTGGCAGTTTGAGGGGTCCCAGGTTCCCTTAAGTACAGAGACCAAGTCCTGTCCCAGGGGATGGACCTGGGCATCCCAGGATACTGTAATACTGTAATACCGTAATACTGTTATTCTATTCTGCTTTCCACTAAACTGAATCTCCCTTTAAGCTTCCAATCATTGTGCAGTATCTTTGTTCTTACTCTCCAAAAGGCGCAAGTTTCATTTCTGTCCTCCAGTCCTGGGTAGCTCATGGCCCCAAACTGGGACAGAATGTCGACATTGAAATGTTGATTAACTAATTTAAATAATTATGTATATTACACATAATTATATGTGCTTCTATACAGTTATATGGCCTTTATTTGCTTGGATTTGCTTTGTTTATTTAAGAGTGCTCAAAGTGCTTTAATTTGGAATAGTGCTTTCTAACTGTATTGTAAAGAATGGTTACCATTACCTGCATCAAAAACAGAACAACTCCTTAGTTTTTCTTTTGCAGTCTGGGCTTCTTCACTATCAGACTGCACAAGTGTCAGAGCATAAGCAGTGATGGTGGTAGAATAGCAGTTAGCATTTCTTGAAAGCTGATTTTTCATGTAAGCCACTGCTCTTCTAATCACTTGTACCTGTGAAAACAGGATGGATCCATTTAAAATGTCATTCAAAGGTACTAGCTGTTACTCCTGGTGAGAGTACTAGGAGTTCAGAATACCTCACTGTAGTAGTTTTTGAGACAATTTTAGTAATGTTTACTTAGTGATTAAAGTTGTTGATGATGGAGTGTGTAGCTTGAAACACCTTGTTTTATGGTAGGCCTCAGCAATTTTTTCCTGACCATGACAGATGTAAGCAGACTCTTACCTCATCATTTACAGAACTTTGAGACAGTAGAGTGTACATGTCTTTACGCAACACCCTTTAGACTTAAAGATACAGTCAGGCTTCCTACCACATCAGGTGAGTTGTAGACCTTTAGGCTCTGTTGCAATGCTATAGTTACAAAGGCTGTCAAAGCCAAATCCTCCTCTTCTGACTTAATGCCACCCTAAAAGATGAAATATGAAAAGTAAAATTTACATATACATGTATATGATTAAATTTAGAAAAATCACCTATTGTGAAGTTATGGACCTTCTTGTTTTACCATTTAATTTTATTCAGTAATTTGTGCTCTCTTAAAATGTGTCTTCTACAATGGTGACCAGTTTATCTTTAGGAGAAGGATAAGTTGTTTGCTTGGAAAGACTTCAGTCTCTGTGCAAAATTATCATGCACAGCTCTTGGAGCAAATGTAAAACAAGAAATTAGTATCTCAGTGTGAGTAATGGTCAAAAAATCCTTTGGACATTTCTTGACCTTTTTTTTTTGTCTTCTCAAAAGTATTACGTTAACTGTGGTACTGGCTTTGGGGGTGAAAGCCTCACTAGGGATTTGGGATGGAAAATGTAATAATTTTGTGATTCTAGACACTTATAGGGGGGGTCTGTAGATTAATATGTGTAATTGGAAATTCTGATTAAGGAAGAAGATGATTTTGTTGTTTTTTTTTCCACTATGGCAGAGGTTAAATGCTAAAATATGTTACCCAGGGAGACTGTGGGATCCTTGTCCTTGGAGGTACTCACAACTCAATTGAACATGACACTATGCAATCCCTGTTCTGGGCAAGGATGGGACTAGGTGATTTCTGGACATCACTTTGAACCTAAATTACAATTCTATGACTCTATTTCCTTTGGCAATAAAAGACAGACTTTGAGCAAGCACAAGAATCTCAGAATCAATTCTCTTAAGCTCTCTGGAAGCATAGGTCGTCTAAAAGGTTGTCTCAGCCTGAATCAAAGGGTAAGGTGATAAAGTGCTAACATAATCTGACATATTCTAAAAAATTAATTTCACATTACAGACTTTGCACTTGCCTACATTACATATTCCTTTTCTTTAGATCCATTTCTTGTTACTCAGCAACTCCCAAGATTCTGTCCAATCAGTGCACAACAGATTCTTCTAAATAAAGATGGCTTACCTGCATAGACCTGTCCAATACTGGGTGATGGTCATGGAATGAACCATCTGTTTGATTTTGGTTAATCAAGTAGGAAATTGAGTTGCGTATGTGACTGTCTTGGACACTAATATATTCTCTGCACCTGGTGAGCACTTTAACAATGAATGCGGTTAACCTGCACGAAAGAAAATGTTCCAAACTCGTGTCGACATGTTTATAGAAGAGTATATTGACAGGAAAAGACACAATAATTTTGTACATACACTGACATTCAATGCACTCACTAAAACGTAGCGAGTCCTCATTTGCCATCAGAATGAATATTTCTACTCTGTGGCAAATGCAAAATAATCAGTGGCTCAGTATATGCATCCTTCATCAAGGACTGAAGAGGTTCAGTCTTACATCCATTATGGAAGTATATGGACAAGAGCATACCAACCAGATTTAGAAAATCTAGCCCCCTAGGAAAAGCTTCTGATGCATCAAATTCTAATAGACAAGTTTTGGAAGAAAAATAA
>VWYK01051276.1:1257-11839 GCA_013399775.1 Semnornis frantzii | reverse complement strand
AGACTGCTGACAAGGAGCCAAGGGACCATCTCCAAATTCCTACTCCATCACTGTGAGTAGCACAGACGTTCCCTAGGGCTCCAGGCTGCCTTTATTTGTAAGTCTGGCAAAGCTACTGTTTTATAGCAAACCTTTCTGATTTTCCTGAATTACTAAATTCCCTGTAAGCATCCTTGTGAAAGATTTTCCCGAATGAATTTCTGAACCTGAAACGAACCAATTTTATATAAAGTTGTGGGTGGGGCTTTCTGGAAATAAAATAACTGCAGATTTCCTGCCTCTTGAATTCCCACAACTGAGTTACAAACAAACAAGCAAACAAAAAGTACACTTACCACACACTACTAGGGATTGTTTTAAATGCTCCATAGGAGCCATCTGCCTTCTGAAACTCAAGCAGTCTAATATAACCTGCATGAAGAGGACAGCACATAACTGTTCAGAGGATACAGAGATTTCTGGAGTCAGTATTGACATGGACATGTTCAATATTGACTAATGAGAGAGTATATGCAAAATTTATTTCCCACTGTTTTTCATTATGTTGACTTAATGGTGCATGGAATTGAAATGTAGAATCATAGAATGATAAGGTTGGAGGGGACCTCAAAGGTCATCTAGTTCCAACCCCTTGCCATAGGCAGGGACACCTCTCACTAGCACAGGTCACTCAAGGCCTTGTCCAATCTCATCTCTTGGGTCAGACACAGGCTTAGAAATCATGAGTTGTGGTCTCTCATCTTCATTGCTATTATCTTGTTGAAGTGCGTATCATAGCCACACAACACATTTCCTATGGTCATCTGTGGTCTTCTGTAGTAGCCTTCCAATATGTGAAGGAGGCCTACAGGAAGGCTGGGGAGGGACTATTTACAAGGTCTTGCAATGACAGGACATGGGGCAATGAGTTTAAACTGGCAGAGGGAAGATTTAGAGTGGATGTTAGGAGGAAGTTCTTTCCAGTGAGGGTGGTGAGACACTGGCACAGGTTGCCCAGGGAGGTTGTGGCTGCTCCCTCCCTGGAGGGGTTCAAGGCCAGGTTGGACAAAGCCTTGAGTGAGCTGTGCTAGTGGGAGGTGTCCCTGCCTATGGCAGGGGGTTGGATCTAGATGATCCTTGAGGTCGCTTCCAATCTTGCCATTCTATGATTCTATGATCTTTGATAAGAATCAATAAAAGTATGACATAAGGACAAATAATATTGCTAATAATACCAAATATTCATCAGCAGGATCTCATGCCACTTGAGGAATCTTATATAAAAAGGTAAAGTCTTCCATTCAGCAACTGTTAGCATATTTTTAACCTCTATTTATACCCTTATTTTTCAGTGATGAAATATCTGCCACATGCTGTCTGATGATGAAGGTGAACTGTTTTATGCCATATGCACACCACTACAGTTAGAAAGATCAGCTGTATCTGCTACAATATCTTTGCATTGAAACACCTCCGCTTGCACATACTTTGCTGTACATTTAACACCAGATTTTAATCATGTATTGGTGAGGGCTTTCAGAGCAGCAACCTTGCAGCTGTCCTTTCCCTAAGGAAATTCCTTCCCTGTGTTGGTCCAAGGCTGTCAGAGTCATTCTAGCTGTTATAATCAATGTAGAAGTTTGGAAGAGAAAGAGTCAATATCATAATTTCCATTGGGATCTTCCTTAGCGATACTCTTCTCACCAGCTACAGACATCTCCATCAAGAGACATTTACATCCCAGTTGGTCATCTTAAGCACTAAGATCCATGAAGAGAATTAATAATTTTGGGGATATGATTCATCTTGACCTATTTTGCTCATCTTAATTAGAAAAAACCCTACCAGTTAGCCTTTGCTTACTGTTTAGTCTGAAAAGAGTTGGCATTCATCATCCCAGATTTCGTTTTTTGCTTATAAATTAGTCAAGAGAGAGGATAAACTATGACTGTCAACATTGTATAATTCAGATGCAGGCAACTAGTCAGCTAAATCCTCCTCCCCACTTCTGTTTCTCATGTCCATCTGCAGTTTTTCAGAGGTATTTCTGTGTGGCTGTGTCAAGATAAATTTCACTCCTTTGTCAAATAGCAACGGTTAACATACAATTAGAAGGATAACAATGACCATGTGGGTTTGTCTTTAGGTTGCTGGGGTTTTTTCCCCTTCATACCTTTTTCAATCATGCTAATAGCTCCCTCCTTCTGTTGAGGACTAAAGTTTGTCCACTGCTCACTGGCATCCAAGTACTCAATAGCATACACTGCAGGGGCCATTTTCACCATGGTTTGTTCTGCGCAGCCTTTGGGCACTTGAATAAGTTTCTCAACTCCAGTGAGGCTGAGACAATTTTCAACAGACTCACCCATAATATTCCCTGTGGTAAAAAAACACAAGCCATAGTATATATAACATTCAAAGCCGGCTGGTGTAACATGAAGAAAGATGCTACTAACTATAGGTTAATACGGCATGGTGCTTCTCATTATTAAACCCTCTTTTCAGCTACTTAAGACTTGGCAAAGCTGAAGAAAAACAAGGATGAGCCCTGGAAAGCAGCAAAGGAGCATGAAGGAGAAAATATCCTGAGGCTACTGGAGGCAGTGAAGCAAAGAAAGGGGGATAACTGGTGCTTCAGGTTCAGGCTGGAAAAGTCTTGTCAAGCCAGACCTGATCGTCCCATAGAGGGCAAGACCATTATGCCTTCATCATGCCAAATATTTGGGGCAGAGTTGGCTTTTTTTTTCCCTTTCTGCAATTTTCAATGCTGAATTCAAGCATCCCTGTACTTTAGAAGAGGGATTTGAAGTGGAAGACAATAGCCTTTGTGTAAAGTATGCATTATTTTACATTTTCTAGCAAAATAACCCCCATTTTTTACTATTAATAGGGGTATTTGCTAGTAGATTTTTTAAAATACATGTACATGGCTTTATATATATACATATATTTGATTAAATGAATATATGATTGTACATATCTACTCTTGAGAAAAACAGAATTTATACATCCTTATTTCTGAAGATTAAAGCAGATTTCTACAGACATAAATGAAGTGTGAGGTTATTACAGAAGGTGAATTCTCCTCTGGTCTTCCCATAAAGTTAGCCTGGGCACGGCAAGGCAGGACAGGCTGCCTAGGGCTGTGATTTCCAATTAGAGTGAGAAAGAGTAATTTGGAAGAGGAAAGGTACTGGATCAGCCATAAAACTGTCTTGTTTCATGACCTGGACATGTAGCACAGATCATTTGAGTCACACCAGAAAAACTAGGAGGGAATGGAGACTTGACATTCAGGAATGTGCAGCAGAAAGGATCTCTTGTCACCTATGGAGAAGTTACAGACCAAAAGTTGCATTTACCTTTCAGGCTAACAAACACGTGACTATCAGAACCTGGTACCATATCAGATGGTCTGTTCAGGTCCAGTGTATGTGACTTTACTGCAAATGAAAAGTAGATAGAGATCTGCATCTAACTTTCTTACACATAAAAACATATAGTATTATTTTAGAACATTCTTTTCATTGGATCTCTCTCAGTTGATGGCAATTCTGACAGATATATTATCAGAAAGATTTAATGGAAATTTATTAAAATGAGTATATTTATCTTTCCTAAATTGATTTAATTTTCAGCCATTAATGAGATTTTTGGCTTGAAATGAGGCTTGGTTTTAAAAGCTTCTAAGACCCATCAGCAAATTACATAGATGCCTACTTAATATATTTAAAAAAAATGACACCTTGAAAGACAGAAGTAATATAAATCAGTTTTAAACATTTAGAATTAAATTGTTTTTCTTTTTCTGGGTCTTTTGGTATGTATTAGATGAAGACTTTTGTGATATATTCTGTCCAAGCAAAGTAGCATTGTAAATTAAAAAGTATTTTATTGTACCTATCAGATGTTCATAACAGGCTTTACACCACCTCATCTGTACCTGATTGTTTTGTGTAACTTACAGTCACTGTTAAGGCAAATGGTCTTTTCTTCTCTCTGTAAAACACCTTCAGCCTGTAAGATTAAGAAAAGAGAAGCCAAAACTTGTGGAAGCACTCACACCAGAAATCATGCGGTGTGAAATGTCATAATCTTCATCCTTGTGCTACATCAGCAGGTGGCAGAAATAAGTTATTTTGGCATGAGATTTCTGTCCAGGTGAAGGATCTTCCAATCAAAATTTCAGTCCTCCAATAAAAATTCTAATAAACCCTGCTGACTTTTTGTTTGTGTGCTTGTTCAGGGTTTGTTTGTTTTTGTTATTGTTGACTTATTCCCCTGGATAATTTTCCTTTAATTGAAACTGACCCAGAAAAATTTAACTTCAAGGTTTATTCTTGGCTTAGTGAGCCATGAAAGCCAACTTCGTAGGTGGACTCACTTTAATAAACTTCTCCTCTATGAAATCCATTTTTTTGGTTTTTTTTCCCCCTGATTACCACAGATCTCTCTTGATGTAGTTTCTATTTTAATAAAGCTATGGGCTGGAGCAGCTCTGCTANGTTCAAGGCCAGGTTGGAGGAGGCCTTGAGTGAGCTGTACTAGTGGGAGGTGTCCCTGCCTATGTGAGGGGGTTGGAACTAGATGATCCTTGGGGTCCCTTCCAACCTCACTATTCTATGATTCTGTGATTTTTTGCAAACACTATTAGTGTTTTGGTGTAGAATGAACCCTTAGGCTGTGTCTCTCTCTGGAGAAGTTATGGTCTTTAACAACAAGAGGTTCCTGGCATCCCACACCTTATCTTGACCTATGTGGTTATCCTATACATTAATGGTGCAAGAATTCATAATTTGCATTTTTTGTATGGATTGAAATTTGCCCTCAGCAGGCTACTTGGCTACTGTACAGGTCAGTATTGACTATTGAAATTATTTTTTTCCCTAAAAGACTCTTTCATCATTTTGAAAGAAAAATAAGGTATTAAATAACCAATACAACACTGTTGTCTTTTGTTTTTATCTATGCAATTCTTAAGATTGAAGATCTATTAACTAGAAGGGATAAATAAGATTTAACTTTAAAACTAGGAGTCATTATTTTTTTCCCCAAAATACTGCTAGATGGGCATCTTCAATTTAGGTTTCAGAAGAGAAACAATAATTGTTGTGAATATTGGTGAAGTAGGTGGAAGTTAAAGACTATGAAATCAGCATCGACTGCATGAAGGAAGTTGTTGCTGTTCTGTGAGTGGCAGAGTGCTCTTTTGCCACAGAGAATGATACTTCCCATACATATTACACATAGGACTACCCCAGGGTTGATAAGCCTACCACAGGGTTGAATTTCTTCCCCATGCTATAGCTCAGTCCTTATTGAGAAGCAGAACTCCCCAGGTTGCCTCCAGCCTTAGGTTTCTCTGATTTCACTCCCTCCACAAGAGCTCCACACATAGAGAATGTTATATTTGAGGAGAAAAACGTATTTGTGAAGTGCCTGGACTCAACTGGTGATACCTACCACAATGTTGAGATACTTTCTAATGCTATCACTGTACCAAAGAACTGTGTCAAAAGCAGTAATAGTAATTGGGAATTCTCCCACAGTCAATGGGACAACTGAGAAGTAGGCTGGTGTTGCAGAATTCCCCTTAGCCAGCAGTCTCAGCTGCACAGACTTCTGTGTTGCCTCTGCGGTGCATAGCCCCTTCACTGCATCCATTGTCACTGTCACCTGTGGGGACAAGATAATGCTTGCAATCAGGTGCAGTGCATCACTGCAAAGGAAAAATACTCCAGTGTCACTGTAGCTAGATAAGAGTAGGAACAGAGAAACAGATACTACATGTACACCCACATGGACAAGGAGGCAAATAGCATCCTGGTCTGTATCAGAAAGTGTGGCCAGAAGGACTAGAAAAGTCCCTCTGTACTCAGCACTGTTGAGGTTACATCTTGAATACTGGGTTTGGTTTTGAGCCCTTCACTACTAGAAAGGCATTGAGGTTCTGAAGCACATCCAAATAAAGACAATGAAGTTGGTGAAGGGTTTAGAGAACAAATTTTATGAGGAGTGGCAGAGGAGTGACTTGTTTAGCCTGGAGAAAAGGAGACTCAGGGAAGACCTTATTGCTGTCTCTAACTACCTGAAAGGAGGTTGTACCAGGTGAGTGTCTTTCTCTCACTCTGAAGCAGCAAGCAATAGGAGAGGAAATGGCCTGAAGTTGCACCAGGGAAGATTTAGATTGGATATTAGAAAAAAAAAAAGTCTCTTCCCAGAAAAGGTTGCAAATGCTGGAACAGGCTGTTCAGGAACTGATTCAGTCACCCTCCCTGGAGGTATTTAAAAGATGTGTAGATGTGCTTCTGAGGAACATGGTTGAGTGATGGATGTGGCTGCACTAGGTCAGTGACTGTACTCACTGATCTTAAAGGTCTTTTCCAAACTAAACAAATCTATGATGATTCTCAGAGCTTATTAAGCTTTGTCTTTAAAAGGAAATATCGGTGCAGAAATTTTGCAAGACAGAAAGTGGTTTGCACTTTGCTCCCCTGAATTAATTATTACCCATTTTTAAAATGGAAAACTTTTCACCAAGAAATGATCAAAGGCTGGCATAAATAATTGGTTATGGAATCTTTCTCCATGGAGATATCCAGTATCTGGTTGGACAAGGCATTGAACAACATGCTCTAACGGGACATGCTCTGAGCAGAAATTTGGACTATAGACTTCTAGAAGTCCCTTCCAACCTAGGTCTTCTGTGACCCTATGTTAACATCCATCTGCATTTGCTAGAGCTATGAAGGTAAACCAGCTACTATTCCTTTGTTGCAATACATTTTTTG
This sequence comes from Semnornis frantzii, assembly GCA_013399775.1. Lineage (NCBI taxonomy): Eukaryota > Metazoa > Chordata > Aves > Piciformes > Ramphastidae > Semnornis > Semnornis frantzii. The sequence goes on along the minus strand of VWYK01051276.1, from coordinate 5,069 downwards.
TCTATCCCCATAAAAAGGAATGGTACATTTTTATACATTCCAGCTCTACACCATTCAATACAGTTCAAAGGAAGCAGTTTAAGCAGAGCTGGCTAAGAGATGGAGAAAAAAAAATAAAAAGAACATCAGTTTGAGGGTAATGGAGGCCATAAGCAGTGACAACTGTGGTCATACGCAGAGCTGGTCATATGCTGTCATGTGCAGACAAAACATAACTTTGTGTCATATGTACAATGCATTTTGCAGCTAACATATTGTATTGTGCACTCTTAATTTCCCTCCATATGTTATGCACTGGTTTTATCAGCAGCTGGGTGTTGCCTAAATTGGCAGGCAGCAAAAGTGTAGCTGGTTGCTTCAATGAAGATGGAAAAAACATATGTAATGACAGGATGAGGGGCAATGGGTTTAAACTGGCAGAGGGGAGGTTTAGACTGGATGTTAGGAGGAAGTTCTTTGCAGTGAGGGTGGTGAGACACTGGCACAGGTTGCCCAGGGAGACTGTGGCTGCTCCCTCCCTGGAGGTGTTCAAGGCCAGGTTGGAGGAGGCTTTGAGTGAGCTGTACTAGTGGGAGGTGTCCCTGTCTATGGCAGGGGGTTGGATCTAGATGATCCGTGAGGTCCCTTCCAACCTTACCATTCTATGATTCCGTATCAAAAGACAAGGAATCTGACTGTGTAATAGCACAGAATATATCTAGTTGGAAGAGACCTCAAAGATCATCCAGTCTAACCCTTGACCCATCACTGAAGGGTCAACACTAAACCATGTCCTTAAGCACCAGTTCCACACACTGCTTAAACACCCTCAGGGGTGGTGACTACACCATTGCTTTGGGCCAGCCATTCCAATGTTTGATAACCATTTCAGTGAAGAAATACTTCCTAATATTCAGCCTAAATCTACCTATGGCACAGCTTGTAACCATTTCTTCTGGTCCTGCTGCTTGTCAACAAAGAGAATAAACTGGCTCCAAATGTCAACCTCCCTTCAGGTAGTTGTAGAGAGTGATAATATCTCCCCTCAGCCTCCTCTTCTCCAGACTGAACAACCCCAGCTCCATGAGATACTCCTCTCATACCATGTGCTCCAGGGCCTTCACAAGCCTCACTGCCCTTCTCTGGACATGCTCCAACACCTCAGTGTTCTTCCTGTAGTGAGGGGCCCAGATCTGAACACAACATATTAGAGGTGTGACCTCACCAGTACTGAGTACAGGGGGATGATCACCTCCCTGTTCCTGTTAGCAGAAACATGTTGTGTTAAATAAAATCTGTTTTATACAGTACATTTGATAAGAAAGGAGAACTGGATCTTGTCCTTGGAAAGATTTTCAAAATGGGAGCACTATGTCTGGGCTGTAGAATGGCACTGGAAGGTGGCTGGGACATTTAATGTTAAGTTCTAACACAGCTATACATTTAGTTATGTATTTAGTTATGTGTATATCATAGTTCTTGGCAATAATACTACCTGGAGGTCAGTAGGCAGATAGTTGTAAATCACTGCTTTAATTTCTAGTTGTTCCTGTCGTTTGACTGAGTGTGGTAATCTCAGGGATACAAAAAAGTCTTTGAAAACTGCAAAGGTGTGGGGGTCAGCTATGCAAAATCCTGGGATGAGACAAAAACAGAGTTGAGAATTACACACTTCTTACCATCTGACAAAAGGTTAAATGTCTAATCAAAACTCGTTGCCCGAGATCCCTCTAAGGACAAGAGCAGGAGAGGAAGATAAGTGTATCCAAAAAGCATTTAAACTCACCTAGAGTGCTAGAGACCTATCTCAGATGATCTGCCATCTGGTGTCATTGTAATGGTTTCCAACAAGTAAAAGTTGGCAGGAATGTTTGCAGCATTTGTGAATGAAACATGTCCTAGCTTTTCTGGGACAGGACATGTTTAAATCAAAATGACATTTTTTTCTCTCTCTGTGCTCATCACTGGCACCCCTAGATGAGCTTCCCTTTTTGAAGGGGAGTGGGCAGTACCAGGTGGAACCTTTCTCTCTCCTGCATGATCCTGGTCAATTTACAGGAGCTCTCAGAGAGAAGCAGCTGGGAAATCAGGCTCTCCAGTGTCCATCTCTAATTCTTGGCCAGTCTCTTCTCTGCCTTTCCAGAGACCACAGACTTTGATGCTTCTCTAAGATGGCCAGAACTCACTCACAGAAATACTAAAATAAAAGCAGGTTTGTTAAAACTACATTTCTTGTGNCTGTATATAGTGTATATCTCTGCTTGTATATTGTGCTAAGCTGTAAATAGAGCTTCAGTCCTTAACTTCCAGCCAGCTGAGTCTAGTCTGGGTGATTTTACAACGTGTGGGGAGGCTGGAAACTCCCAAACCATCATATCATTTATTTTTGGAAGCTAAAATGAGGAGGTTTATAGATTGGAAAGAATAAGAGATTGGTTTGACTGTATAATCCATCCTCCTTCAGTATCCATTTCATGTAGTTTTTATAAATATTTATCTATCCCTTAAATTCTAGCTAAACTTCAATATGGTATAAGAGAAAGAAATACATGTCATGACCAAGCACTTTATGTTCTTTGGTACACACCGTCCCTGCCAACATGGTATTTTATCTCTCTGTAAAAAACACAGATTCTCTGATCATGCATTCCAAGAAACCTAATAAAATACTCAATACTTATACCTTTTTCAGGAGATATGCTTATTGCCTGAACTTCCCAGGTAGTTATAGAGTCAGGAGCAAAGTTTTCTACACTAAGAAACACAAAATAAAATATATTAGGGAGAATGTATAAAATATAAACATCATAATTTTCTGCTTCAGGTATTGTAAGGGAAAAAAAAATTAATTCCCTCTGAGGTTGAGACAAAGTACTTGCAAATATTCTGAAGGCTTCTGTATCAGATAACACATAAAGTTGATATTTGTATCCATTTTGCTGTACACACACTCACCTAGTCAGATAATACAGTACCTATGGTTTCCAGGACTTTTCACTTCTTCAAAATTCCACCACCAGCTCTCAGGAAAATAAGTGCGCAGGTTGACAGAGGTTTCATCAAATACTTCCATTTCCTCATGGTCATCATAGTCTGTAAAACAAGAGTGGGGTTTCTATTCTGCATCTTTGGCTGCTGACCTTATATTGTCTTGCAGGTAGTCTATTTGTCAGAGAGAAAGCATTGTGGAAAGTACTTCAGATGAAAATACTTCATCTGGGTTTCATCTTATGTGTTAAAAAACAAAACCAAAGCAAAACAGAACTGAAAAAAAAGAGAAGCAATGACTCAAGGCTGTCATTGAACAAAAGGATAATTCTTCACAAGTTCAACAACTATATGCTCCCAAACCAAGAAACATTCCCTTTAGTAACATGCAGCAAAGATGCTCCTACCATCTTGTATTTGTGACAGAGAATGAAAACAGAAATCTGGGGGAAATGGTGGTAAAAATTACAGTCAAAATAGGGTCATTGTCAACACAATTTTTGTTTTTTCTTGTGACTTGAACTCTCCTGTGATTAGAGATAGACTTTGGGGAAAAGGAAACAAGAAAGAGATAAAATTACCCCTGGCTGAAGTGGCTGTAGTGTTTTTGGAGGTACTCAGGTGTTATATCAGTAGTATCACTAATAAAATAGTTATGAATCCGAGCTCACTCAGAGCCCTAAAAGTAGACAACCACCTCCTTCTATGCTCCACTGTTTGTGGCCTAAGAGGGTGCAGACAGAGGCCAACAGCTTCTCCATGAAGGCTGTTCTGGGATAAATAGTGGCTAGAACAGTTCCTGCCTTTTCTCACCCCAAGAAGTTATCCCACCCCACTCCCAACTT
>VWYK01051270.1:545-18691 GCA_013399775.1 Semnornis frantzii | reverse complement strand
AAAAAAAAGAAAAAATCTACAGAGAAACACAGGTTACACATGCAAATTCCTGGCCACATAGCACATGTGCAGGTACATTAAGAGCACAGTTCTAAAGAGTCTTGACAAAATACAGATCTTAACCAAAAAAAAAAAAAGGGTTTAAAATGCAGGTATGAAAAAGCTACACTTGAATATAAAGATACTTTGTTTTTGATTTTTTTTTATTTTTTTAAATTTTTTTTTTAACATTTCAGGACTCAATGCTGCTTTGGAACATTACTAGAGATGGACAACGGCTACAAGATTCAAGTAAAAGCAGGAAGAGCTTGAGGAAATAATACTGGTCAGAGGAGAATGGGCATTTACTTGTCACTAAAAATACAGGGAGCAGCTGAATGGGAAAAGTCTACCAAGAGCTTAGGAGACAAAAAAAAAAAAAATTCATCACAAAGTTGTAAAGCTGACTAAGCACTAAGCTTTCCTATTTGCTATAGAACAGCAATGACATTAAAAGAAACTGCAATTCAACACTTAAAAAATTGCAACTTACATTTCAAGACTTCTTCCAGAGTGAAATGCAGTGACAGCCTTACATTGGAAATTAAATACCTGCTAGGCTCAGACTGAAACCTGGAATGTTCTAGATAAAAAAAATCAAAATACAGAGGGGCTTTTTAGCTTTTATTGAGAATGGAACTGAAAGACACATTTCTGAAGCTCAAAAGCAGTAAATCCCACTTAAATGAAGCCTTCCTTCCCATAGATGAGCTTGCCACAAGGGGTGCAAGGTTCTCTTCTTGAACAGCATGAAGTGTCAAAACAAAAACTTGTTGCCATTCTCGCATGAAGAACAAATTTTTGTCATTAACTTAACTGCTTTATGCTTTTTTGCTACGACATTTAAACACGTGAACAGACCTAGGATGACTACTGTATTTCACTAAACCCAAAAAAGAGGACAGTATTCCCAATCTACTACTTGTACTGCTTTTAAAAAAGGTTAAACATTAAAAACAAAGCCACCACTTTCCTCACAGCCTTCTTTAAGCTTCTTTCTTTTGCCTGTAGTCTTCTGCCATTTTATCCAGAATTTTCTGTGGAAAGAAAACAATCAGGGGTTTGAGTACATCCCAGGTACATGCCAGGAAGAAAAACAATTCAATTGACAAGTTTAAAATCTGTGAATATTACGTGACAGGACTGGCACTTCTCGGTGCACTGGAGTGGAGCTTCCCTGCAGTGGGCCACTATCAGGTTGTTACCAAACAGCTCGCCACCAGTAAAGGGCAAATGACAGCCTCTAGGAGCACTGCCTGCCCCTGCTGGGAACACTTTCCTGGCAGGCTGGTGAGTTAACAGAATTCCATGCCATTTTCCCATGGACTTGTGACAGCAGCTGTGCCACTTACCTGGGTGGAGCTTGCTACCTATAAAGGCAGGGACAAAACACCTCCCCCTCCCCTAGAGAAGGGTTATTTTGGAAGTCTGCGGGACTTGGTATTACTTTGATGACATTTGGTAGCAACTATCATGATTTATTTACTCCTGGTGCTCTCAAAGGAGGCTCCCATCTAGAAAAGTGCTTCGCTATTGTGACACACAAGGTGCATTTCCCTCCCTTCCATCTTTCCTTCCCTAGTCCCCAAACCACAACGTTAAAGTCGTTCCAGTGCAGCTCACTAGTCCTTTGTGCCATGGAAAAAGCAAACTAAATCACATTTCATTGCAGAGATAAAAGCTAATAAATTGGGATTACTTCCCCCATTTCCCTTTTTATGCCAAGTCTTTCAAGTCCCATCATCATCAGGTACCTCAATGGAAAAAAAAAAACACCACAACAAAACCAAAACAACAAAACAACCAAAACAACAAAAAAAGCTATGGGTGATGGATGAGGTGGGTTTCTCTTACTATAAGATGGTAGCTGAGTTTCTATCTGCTCCTTGCTAATGTTTGCTTTGTGACACTGATTTCTACCACCTGCCCTCCAGAGGGCCCTGGATTTGTTTAGGGTGTCCTGTTAGTGCAAGGGAGAAAGCAAACGTTTTGATGTTAGCTTATAGAAGCCTCCAGGGTTTGTTTCCAGCTCAGTAAGCAACTGCTATGAAATCAGTTGGCGTGAACACTGCATGACGATTGGAATTTCCTTTAGGATTTCCCTCTCTGGGAGGTGGTATTGAAAAGCAGCTCACAGTACAGGAAGATACAGCAGCAGCATTATCATTCATGCCATGCAATCATGTGATACCTAATCCAATCAGGAGTTGTAAAACATGCTCACAAAATCAGAAGTTGCAAATATGAATTTTTTTTTTTTTTGGGTGTCTAAAAAACTTTAGCTTAAGCTCTGTTGACTGTTTAAAAACCACTCTGAAAGGGATAACTGGAAGGGATTTGAGTCATCTGTATTTACTCTGCATCACTACTGCTAAACCCTGGCCTTTGCTCCAACTGGAACGGCCTCTAATCCAAATTGACAACAAAATCCCCTCTTTAGAATATGTATCCTGTGTGTTAGTCGCACAAGATGAAGTTTTGGAGAGTTAAAAAAAAGTTCCAGAAGCCAATTTCCACTGCTTGAAAAAGATTTGGGTTGGTGGGGTTTTTTGTTTTTTTTTTTTTTAAGCTCCTCAGTCCAGTCTCATTCAGCTCTATTCCCCAGGAAAGAATCACGCCATTTAAAATGAACAAGTTTTTGCCTTACCTTCAACTTTTGATAATGAGGAAGGCTGCTGCAATGGGTCTTTTTTGCAACATCTTCATTTGTGTAGAACAGGGAACACAATTTGCAATAAAACCCTGTTTTGGGTACCACATAATTCACACCTAGAGAAGTAAACACCACAAAATAAACTAAGAGATTCTACTCTCCATCAATTGCTTTTAAATGTCATATTGTCATTTCAGCTAAATCTTAAAACCATTCATTCACTTTTACATTAAAAGCTGCTTTAATCTTTAAAGCTCCTTGGTGTTAGTTTAGTCAAGCAGGGGCCTAGTAATGACTAATGTGCAGACTTTGCTTTTTCTTCTTGTCAATTTCAAAGCAACCTTAATGAAGCTGAAATTAAGGGTCCTTTTTATTCCTTCAAAACAAACTAGCAATGGTATGTGATCAATTTCTAAACTCATTACACTGCTGTGCTTTGTGCTACTCATTGAATTGGTGTTGCTAGAATATAGCTCTTGCAATTGAATTGCTGCCTAAGGAAAGTGTTATGGAGAACTGAAAATAAAGAGAAAAAACCCAACGACAACAACAGAAAAAAAAAAAAAAATACTAGGGTTAGGGGAAGAGTGAAAACAGGGGAGGAGAGTGGAAAGCCCTAAAATGAAAGGTTCAGAGGCAATGTGTTGCCAGAAATAAAAGTCAAATGGAATGAGAAATGCTACTGCAGTGCACAGAGATGGATTGGGAAAAGAATGGAAAGAGCCTTACCAAGAGGAACGTTTGGCTGGTAGGGCCCAATCCGGAACTCATCTGGAATGAGAGCCTTGTCTGCAGCATTCTTTGCTTCCTGCTCGTCCTGAGGGTCTGTGTTTTCATGGGTGTTTTTCTCAGGATCCTGTGCTGCTGTGGCATCAGAACCTTCCACAGATTCAACCTTGACACTCTCTTCGGGCTTGGTGCCGTTTTCTAATGTTTCACTTTCCTGCTCTGGCTCTTCGATCTTGTCTACCTTGATTTCTGCCAAGCTGTCATCATTTTTGGCAGCAGCCTTCAGTGCCAAACCTGCCTTGCGCAGTTTCTGGTGGTCTGAGTCTTCCTCATCACCAACCTCATCCAGAGTGACAAACCCTTCCATGCTCCGCGGAAAGCCACCCACGTAGCGCTGTTGAGAAAATGTTTTCCTTAGGTCAGACTGTTCTGAAATGCTTCCTGAAAGCTGGCTCAAGTAGCAGAAAAGGAATATCTTCTACACACGTTCCTTGGAAAAACACTCCCAATTCTTCCTCCGGGATCTGCCTCACTCATACAAAACACTACTGGGGTGTAACAAGCTCTTTTGGCATGTAACTAGTGGAGTCTCACAGGGATTAGTACTGGATCCAGTCCTGGTCAATATCTTAATCAATGACATTGATGAGGGGACAGACAGACAGTTTGCTTAGCAAGTCTGCTGATAGTACCAAATTGGGAGGCCTGGCTGATACACCTGGAGGCTGTGTCCATTCAACAAGACTTGGACAGACTAAGAACTGGGCAGAGAGGAACCCAGTGAGGTTCTACAGGGATTAAGTGCAGAATCCTGCACCTGGAAAGGAACAACAAACTGCACCAGCACAAGTTGGGAGGTGATCTGCTGGAGAGCAGCCCCATGGAGAAGGACCTGGAAGTTCCATGGGTATCTTCTTGTCCACCATGACAGCAATGTGCCCTTGTGCCTGAGAAGGCCAGTGGCATCCTGGGGTGCATTAAGAAAACTGTGGCCAGCAGATCAAGGGAGGTTCGCCTTCCATTCTGCTCTCCCCTAGCAAAGCCCCATCTAGAATATTGCATTCAGTTCTGGGCTCCCAAGTTCAAGAGGGACAGGGATCTACTGGAGAGAGCCCAATGGAAGGCTACAAGGATGTCGAAGGGACTGGAGCACTGCCTGATGAGGAAAGGCTGAGAGCCCTGGGGCTGGTTAGTCTGCAGAGAAGACTGAAAGGGGATCCAATCGATGTCTGTCAATATCTGAGGGCAAGGAAGAAGGGACAGGGACAGCCTCTGCTCACTTGTGCCCTGGGATAGGACAAGGGGCAATGGATGGAATCTACAGCACAGAAGTTCCACCTCAACATGAAGAAAAACTTCTTTACTGTAATGGTGACAGAGCACTGGAACAGGCTGCCTAGAGAGGTTGTGTAATCTCCTTCTCTGGAGCCTTTCCAGCCCTGTCTGGATGTGTTCCTGTGTACCCTGTGCTAGATTGTAGCACAGGTAACATATCCCTGGCTCTGGCAGGGAGGCTGGGATCGAAGATCTCTAGAGGTCCCTTCCAACCCCTAACATCTTGTGATCCACTGACACAGACTCAGTTTCAGAATAAGGATTTTTTTGTTTGCATCACCATGTGATCTTCAAATTGAAAATTTCAGCCTCTTTTTGCTCCATTCCTATTTTGAAACTCCTTCTAATGTGACTATTTTAATTGGAAGTAATTTTGGAATCCACAAGCTTTGTTTCCATTTGAGACAGTCCCACAAAACCCTTCAACTTCATGCCTCCATGAAAGGTAAAACCCTACCAGAACAATTTTGTGCCCACTAACAGGATAAAAGTTCATTTAAAAATGTAATTAAGAGCTCTTTTTTTAAGCAGTGGAAAACTTGGAGCTTCCACATTCAAAGAAACAAAACATCAAAGAACCAAAACCAAAGAAACTAGCAAAACATATCCAAATAACACCAGCCCCCAAAACTGTGGAGGTCTCCTAAAACCCAGCTTCATCACAAGACTGCAAATTTGCCTGAATCCTGGGTTTTTGGAAGCATTCCTGCTGATGGAGACATCAGTAATCCACACACTTAACAGAAACCATAAGCAGCACTGAAACAACATCCGCTTTATACATCTTCAAGGGAGCAAGTCTGGGATTTGAGGCAGAAGCTCCCCAGCTGTGTGTTAGCACTCTCAATCCCAACAGCATTTAATGGGCTTCCTGGCAGAAAGATTCCCCCTCAAACTAAAAACCCTGCACACCTACTTAAGGAACATGCCTGGCTTTATGCAAAACAGGATTCCAAGTCAATAAAGTTACTACAACTCTGCTTGCTACTCCACACCAAGCAGCTGGTAAGAGAAGGAATGATGAGCATGGGATCATCTGGTGAGGAAAAGGAAACTCACACAGCAAGGAGCCTATAACTAGAGACATCTTGAAACTCATTTTTTTTCCTCCACTTGGCAATGGGCCTTGGCTAACCACAAATGGATTCAGCTGCCTTTCCCACTAAGTGTAAGGTGGAGATGCACAGACAATTTTATCCAAGTCTTTCTTAGCCTCAAGTCCCAAATCAGTAATTTTTGGGATGTCATTGTCCTGCAGCGTGCTCTAAGGAGTCACTACAGGCAGTCACAAAAAACAGCTCAGCTCCTGGCTGCTTAGAGTGAGGCAAAAAAGGGGTGACAGGTAAAAAGAACTCCTGAGTGGAAGCCCTTAAGATAACAACCTGTGGCAAGACAGAATTTGAGAGTTTCTATCAACACAGCAATTTCTAACCAATTCCCTTTGGGAGTTGCATCCCATGGGATCTTCCATTCCCTCACAGGTGATTTAGCACCTGTCTCTTTAGAGGTGTGCCATGCATGTGTTTTAAAGGCTCCCAGGAAAGCTCTGAAGCAGAGTGTGTATGGTGTGGTAAGTCAGGCAGGGTTGGTATACCTAGGACCTGACAATTACCTTCTTAAGCTTTTTCTTTGCTGCTGGACTGGCCACAACATTCCCCTCAGTTTTGACGGTTGCATCCTCAGCTGTGTCCTTTTTTTCCTCAGTAGCCACATCAGTTAAGTTGGCAACATCTGCATCATCCCCCGCTGAGCTGCCACTTTCTAACAGTGCTGCTGCTTCCTCCTCATCCACAAGCAATTCATCTTCAGACTCCAGGAGTAAACTGGGCTCATCTTGCTCTGTCTGTTCATTAGGTTTAGCGGCTGATGGCTCAGCAGCATCCTCTGGTTTCTCCTCTTTCACTTTGTCTTCTGCATTGCCACCTTCAGGTTTCTGAGTAGCATCTGTTTTAGGCTTCTTATCACTTGGAGAATCTTTGTTGTCTGGAGAATATGTTCTCTTTCTGTGAAGAACAAAGAACACTTGCACATGAGTCTGGAGAGAACTCACAAATGATTAAAAAAAAGGCAGACAAGCTTTAGAGATTGTTTTAGTTCAGAAAATGGAAGGTTGAGGGCAATCTTGAGGGATTCCATGAAAAGGTTGCTGCAAGGAGGAACTGTCCTTGCAAGGCAGGACAACTGCTCATGAGTTTAAATGGCAGGAAGGGAAGGCTAATTCAGGGCTGGAAAAGATTTCCTGAGGAGGATGTGAGATCTCCAGCCTCAGAGGAAGAGGGTAGGCAGCGCATTACAAAGTTATTCTGAGGACACAACAAACAATAACTTGATCTCAGAGATTGCCTGGCTGCCTTATGCATAATTTGTATACTCTGAGTGAGGTGTTTTTACATTTCTTTTAAACAAGGTAATGCCTTAGCAATAGGAAGTTACCTGGTTTTGTCCTTTTTCAGCAGTTCAACTCCTTTGTTTGGAATCTAAAATCAAATGGAAAGGATTTGTAAGTCCCAGCAGAGTATTCTTTATCCAAGTGTTGCAGCATTAACTCAGAGCAGGCAGCATCACCTAGCCAAGCACTTCCAATTACCGTTCCTCCACAGGACCTCTTTGACCATGCCTACTCATCAAGTAGTAAAAAAAACCCTGCCAGCCTAGAAATCCCAGGTCTTTATTCACAGTCATTACCGGTTACTCAATAAAAGCAGGATATCCTGAATGCAGGAAATTCACACACAATTCCTCTTGGTCACGAGCTGATACAATGTGGTGCAGCCAATAGCACAGATCACTTTTCATCTACCTTCTCCTCCATGCCATCAGGAGTGGGGATGCATGGAGAGCTTTAAGGAGACTCAACACTTATTTAGGAGTTACTGAATAGGAAACTCCACTTGGATGGCAGTAATGTGGAAAACTATTTTAAGCATTGGTGAAGTATTTTGGTTTGCCCAAAGGGCTCAATTTTGGGGCAAGTTCATGTGCAACTGCAAGACTTCTTCCTACTCCACCACAGAAAGCTTCTGTTTTTACAGGACAGCTTGAAAGTTCAGCTTTCTTCTGCTTTTCTACCCAGGGTACTAAGCCTGATGGAACAAGGCTTAAGATTATTGGCTTAAGACTGGTGTTGTGTCAAAAAACCCAAGCTATCAGCACCACACCCCTTCTCTCCTAGGTTGCATTCTAAGTGTTGACAAAGCTGCTCCTTAAAAATTGGATAAGACAATCTGCCTGTCTAGGTAGTTTGGGTTTTGTCCATCAGAGGGATCAAAACACTTTCTGGTGCTAAAGAAAAGGTTTGGGATGACATCCAACACAAGAACATTCTGTTGTGATACTTCATGGTTTAAAGGAGTTCCTAATATATGTTGTCATTTTGCTGTACCCAAGAGGATGTGTACAGCAAATGGTCAAATTGAGAAGTTGTGAAAAGCCAAGAAGTGAAATATGAATAGATGGTTCTGCCACCCAGCTCAATCATTTTCAGAGAGGATGAGACAACAACTCACATTACAGAGCATCCTAAATCCAGAAATGTTCATTAAAATCTGCACCTGAATACTAGAGACTGCATGGGGGCCTGTTTAAGCTGAAAGGAAAATCCTTCTCCTTTGTTCTAGGCCTGACACCACTGCACTTCACTAGCCAAAAAGTACTAAAGCAAATCCATGCCTCACAGGAAGTGGCACTTGTCTTCTGCTCCACAGAATTGTCAGGATAGCAAGTGACCTCAAGGATCATCCGGTTCCAACTGCCCTGCCACAGGCAGGGACACTTCACACTAGATCAGGTTGCCCAGAGTCGCATCCAGCCTGGTCTTAGAAACATCCAGAGATGAGGCTTCCATCACCTCCCTGGACAACCTGTGCCAGGGTCTCACAACCCTCATGGTGAAGAACTTCTTCCAAACATTCAATCTGAATCTATCCTTCTCTAGAGCTTGGATCCATTCCCCACCAGTCCTATCACTACCTGACCGCCTAAGAAGTCCCTCCCCAGCCCCCTTCAGATATCAGAAGGCCGCAGTGAGGTCTCCTAGGAGGCTCTCTTTCAAACTCAACAACCCCAGCTCTCCCAGCCTGCTCTCACAGGAGAGGTGCTCCAGCCCTCTGCTTGTCCTTGTGGCCCTTCACACCTTCAACTACAATTTCAACTGAAATTAACCTCCTAAACCCACTACTCACCCTTAAGACTAGTTTCTTGTATTTTTCAGATAAGTCCACTTTCACACATCTGCCTTGGAACCAAAGTGCTTTGTTGGTACAATGCTCAACCATAGCTAAAGCATCTTCTCTGGTCTCCATTTCAATGAAAGCCTGAAAAAGTTGAAACAGATGTTAAAAATGCCTAGGAAACACACATCACTTCTTTGGGCAAAGCTATTTAAAACACTCAGATTCAGCTGAGACTATCTCTCTCAACTAACTACCTGTGGCTCTAAATACTCTGAGCTTTTCAAATCACTAATATGTGTCCCACAGCAAGTTCTGGAAGTAAACAGCAGGTATTTAAATAATGGGGNAGGAAAAAAGAAGATAATAAAATAAGGGGGGGGGGGGGGAAATGCCATGAAGTAAAATGATTCCAAATAAAAAGGACTAAAACTTTTATTTTGCTCTTAACTACTTGGGAATTCCAGGGTAGCTAAGGAACTAGCCCAATATTTCATCTGTATGCTGAAATAGAAAGGCAGCAGCTGCTGGTTGACAAGCCCTGCTTTGGGAGGTGTTCCTCCAAGAAACAAGTCTGTAATGGTTTCCTGAACACACTTTTAAAGCACATCTTTGGCCAAATTATTATTAGCAGAGAGAAGAAAACAGTTTCTGCATCTACAAGGCAGCAGAAGGTTTTAATCTTCCCGTGAAACAATGTCAGGGAGAACATCCTAGGGGTCACAGGATAGCTTCTAGCAGTGTTTCACTCCACAGGTGTGGCATTAGGGGATTCAAACTCATCTCTTTGAAAAAGCACTGAATTTCCCATTTAACTCGAGGGAGGAACAAACTGGGACAGGAAAGCTTAAAAAAAAAAAAAAGAGCACTGAATACTTCAAACTCCTGTTTATAGAAAACCTGCACGTGTATACCCAAAGCATTTTGCTATACACAGGCAATGCACTAACTTGGAGCTTTATTTATAGAGCCACATCAGGACTGCTCTTGAAGAACGGAAAATAAAGGCTAAGAGAAATAAATGTGTAACAGTGGAATATGGTTGTTAATGTTCCACAGGTAATGGGTTTTCAGCCTCAAAACAGAGCTCCAAGGCTCTGAGAAACCTGAATAACAAAGGTTAAGCCTCAATGCCAAGCACATCTTCCTCACTGCAGCTGACATGTCCCAGTAAGCTCAATGCCAAATCATCTCCAGTCAGTCCATACCCACACCAGAGCAGCAAGCCTACACAGGCACCAATTAAAGGCACACCATCTCTTGAGAGGAAAGGCCACCCTTTGCTCAGTTACCTGGCTTTTCATCCTCATGAGAATGTAGTTCTTGATTTTTCCATAGGGTTCAGCCAGTTTGAGCACTGCGTTGTCAGAGTAACCCGAATGAGGCAAGTTGCTCAGGTGAATCACACGACCAAGCTCTGGTTTGGGAGTCTCATTCTTCTGGTCAGGCTTACCTTCAGGCTTCTACAGTTGTAAGAGGGAATAAAGCTTTTTAAAGAATGTACTACATAAAATACACATTGATTTACAGAACAGTTTGGGGTGGAAGGGAGCTTAAAGATCATCTAGTACCAATGCCCCCTGCCATGGGGGCTTTCTGCTAGCCCAGATTGCTCCAGGTCTCATCCAGCCTGGCCTTGAACACTTCCAGGAAGGGAGCTACCACAACCTCCCTGGGCAACCTATTCCAGCATCTCACCACCTACAGTGTAAAGTATTTCTTAATCTCCAGTCTAAATCTGCCCTCTTCCATATCAAAGCCATTGGCCCTCTTCCTGTCAGTACAAGCCCTTGCAGCTCTCCTGTAGCCCCCTTCGGGTACTGGAAGGTTGCTCTAAGTTCTCCCTGGAGCTTTCCCTTCTCCAGTTTGAACAGCCTCAACATTCTCAGCCTGTCCCCATCGGGTGATACAGGGGAGAAGTACATAAGTGAACATCTGACTGCCCCAGATGAAAAGAAGGCAAGGTTAAGAACAGCAGTAAAGTTTTACCTTTATTCTCTTGTATTTCTGTGACAAGTGGACTCTGACTGGTTTACCAAACACCAGGGCAGGCGTTGTTGAGTAGTATTCTACTGCAGCCTGGGCATCTTCAGTGGTTGACATCTCAATAAATGCCTGGAATGATATGGAAAAGAATTAAAACACTCCTCCTCCAAGAATCAGGAGGTTTTGTTTCAAATCTTCCTGGCTGTACTATACAAACAGGAAAATCACCTTTTGGTTACATTAACTGACCTGCAGAACTTGCCATGAATTCTGCATGCTTTATTTAGGTGCCCAAACAGAACTATTTGGTTTGTTTACATTCTACCTAGATTTGGATTCAGAACATCCAATTATTCCCTGCTTTTTCTTTTCTGTGATACTGTTTCTTTTTCCACACTCAAAAAAATATCACTTTGTGTAATACCGACGAATACCAAAATGTGTTTTCAGAGATTATGAGAATTTACAATCTTGGTGTTGTTTCAGAGAAAGCTGCACTAAAGTGCTTCATCTCACCTCATTGATCTTGTTTAGAATCAGGTGATTTGTAATGATTCCAAAGGGTTCAACAAGTTGAAGCAGCTGGTATCTCAAGTTCTTTCCCCTCTGGAAATCCATGATGTGAACAACTCTGCTTGTCTCCTGTTGAAGACAAAGCATACATACACAGTATTTAATGACAATGTCCATCAACTAACCTTAAAAACAAAGTCTGTCAAGGCTCTGCTCTACCTGTACCATTATTTCCTTTATTAGTTTAAGCCTTCAGCAGTAACCAAACCAAGGTTCTTAAAGGCATGGAACATTTCCACAGAAGACATCATCTGCCAAAGTTGGCTGAATGTTCATGTCCCACAGCTTCACCACCAGAGGATGTTTTAACAGGGTCTGTACACTTCGTACTTTGTAGAAAGGTTAAAAATCACAGAATCATTACATTTGGAAAAGATCTTCAAGATCAAATCCAACCCTTAACCCAAAACTGCCATGTCCACCACTAAACCATGGCCCTCAGCACATTTACATGGCTCTTGAGTCTCTCCAGGAACCACTACTGCTCTGGGCTGCTGGTTCCATGCCTTGACAACCTTTTCAGTGAAGAAATTGTTCCTCATGTTCCTGCTGCAATGTCAAGAGGCCATCTGCTCCTGTCCTATCACTTGCTGCTTGGAACCAACTCCCAACTTACTCTAATGTCTTTCCATAGAGTTGCAGAGAGTGGGAAGGTCTCCTCACTCAGCCTCATTTTCTCCAGACCAGACACCCCCAGTTCCCTCATCTGCTTCTCACCAGCCTTGGTCTCCAGACCCTTCACCAGCTTTGTTGCCTTTCTCTGGACAGGCTCTGGCATCTCAATGTCATTCTTGGAGTGAGAGCCCCAAGACTGATCCCAGTGTCAGATATGCAGCCTCATCAGTGCCCAGTACAGTAGAAGGGGGGAAGATGATCCCTGCCCTGCTCCTGCAGGCCACACTATTCCTGGTCCAAGCTGGGATGCTGCTGGCCTTCTTGGCCAGCTGGGCAAGAAGGTAGCACAATAAAGCTTTAAAGTAATACTGAATTTTCAATATTTGCACACACACATAGACCCCCTAAATATCTTAAGACAATCCATTCACTCAAAAGAAATATGAAAGCAAACAAAATTAAATCGAAATTGTGGAGTTCACAAAAAAAGCATAACCAATTTTTAATACTAACCACTCTGCCCTTCTGCATGTGTCTGGGTCCTTGCATATTGCCATTTCCAGCTCCTTTGAGAAATTAAAAAGAATGAACAAGTTCAGTTCAGCCTGCAAGTCTGGCATTAACATATCTCTTCACAAGTCCTTAAGAGATCCAAGTCATACTTAAACCACGATAACATCAAGTTTTAAACCCTAATTACTTCATTAGGGTCTGAAAAGGCTGTTAACTTGTTTGCTTTAGAGTTCTGGTAACTTAAGGTCCTCCTTCCTGATCACTCTGTTCAGGTCAACACTGGACAAAGAGATGCATTTAGTGATGTGTCGAAATGGCAGAGAATGAGTAAGATTTGCCACAACAAAAATGTCTCTGCACAGGCAAGATGTGAAGCCTATTTAAAGATATATTTTTTTTTTTTTTACAACTGATGTTTTAGGTGTAGAAAGACTCCACAGTTTTAGTTCTAAACCAACACCAATTCTATCATAATGCTCCTTTGACTATGAAACATCCTCCCCAAAAAAAGCCTTCCAGATAGCTTGGCTCAAAGTTAAGTTTGAGATGTTTGGAAAATCAACACTATTATTTTAACAAAACGAAGGCACTTAACACCTAAAGCATGTGAAATACTTGTACCCTGTCAAGATGCTTGGACAAATTAGACAGTTTTGCTCTATTAGTCACTTGAATGACTTAAACTAGGAAAAATTCAAGCAAGAACCTAATTCTTAAGTTTGCCTTGCTGAAAAGAATGGGTTTGCATAAACTATCTTCACTTTTCTCAGTTGCTATTTGCCAAATTTATTTGAAATTAATGGGAAAAAACACTTAGCAGCCTGAATTCTTGCAAGTTTCACATGAAAATCCCCACCAACATGTAAGCTAATCAAATAGAGGCAAATAACTTCTAGACAAGAAAAAAATACAAGTCCAAACCACATGGCTAACCAAAACCTCAGCTATAATCATGTGGCTGGTAGCCAAGAGACAGTAAAAAAAGTGTAAGTGTGGGATCTGAGTCTTTGGGCAGAGAGGGACTAGAATATTTCAGTTTCACTGCTCAGAAAAGTGTTTTGTTTTGTTCTTCTATAACAAAATAGACAAAAAAACCACCCCAACCAAATCAAGAACCTAGGTCTTGTAAAAGTAGGTGCTGATATTACCTCTTGGCCCAACAGGAGGTCCTCCAAGGTGAAATGGAGGTGGTGGTGGTCCAAGAATCCCAGGCGCAGGGTTTGTGGACTGCTGCAACATAAAGGGATCACCCCTAGAAAGAAGACAAAAAATAATCTTATTTTTAAATAAAAAAAAAAAAGGTGATGCTTTCATTCCCAAAAAAAAACCAAAAAACAAAAACCAAACACCTAATTTTTGCAGAGCATCTAAGGAGAAGTCAACTTCAGCTCCTTTTACTGGTACTCTTCAGCTAGCAGCATGCAAAGGGAGGTAGCTGTGTGAAGGAAGTGTGCTGTTTCCCATGAAATGTTAACAACATCCTCCACTTCAAATAAACAATTTTAAATACTGAAAAATTCATTACTACTTACATTCCATGTCCTGAATCACTGTCAGGATTCCATTCTGGGTATCTTAAAAGAAACAACAACAACAAAAAAAAAAAAGGTGAGAAGTCTGCTCCAGCTGTGTTACAATTTCCATACAAGCAGCAATGCCTTTCTGTGTGCTACCACAAACACATGGTAACAGTGCCCACTGCAGGAAACACAAGGAAGATCTATCAGCCATGGCATTCTTCTTCACATGCTTCCTTTAGAACAAGATTGTCAGTTTACAACACAAACTGCACCTTTGGTTTACAACAAATGTTTACAAGCTGGTCTAAGTGACTCCTAAAAACTGGCAATAGATTCTCAAAAGCGTGGCCAGAATGTCAAGGGAGGTTCTCCTGCCCTCTGCTCTATCCTAGGGAGGTCATAGCTGGAGTAACTGTGTCCAGTTGTGGGCTTCTCAGTTCAGGTGAGACAGGGAAATGCTGGAGAGAGTCCAACGGAGGTTTCAAAGATGCTTGAGGGGCCTGGGGCATCTCTGTGAGGAGCAAAGGCTGAGAGCCCTGGGGCTGTTGAGCCTGAAGAAAAGCAGTCCCAGAGAGGATCTCAGCAATGCTCAACATGAGGCTAAAGGGTGGGGGATATCACAAGAGTGAGGCTGGGCTCTTTTCAGTGATGTGCAGTGACAGAGCAAGAGACACAAACTGGAACCCAGGAGGCTCCACTGGAACAGAGAAATTTGTTTGGTGTGAGGGTGCTGGAAGCCTGAAGTAGGCTGACCAGAGAGGTTGTGAAGCCTCCTTCTGTGCAGAGCTTCCAGTCCTTCCTGACCATTATGATCCCTGGGCAAGCTTCTGTGGGCGCCCTGCTTTAGCAGGGGGGTTGGACTGGATGATCTGCAGAGGTCATTTCCAACCCCACTATGCTAGGATTCTGTAATCATTAAGATCCACCTCTAAAGTACTGCATTTAGCTCAGTAGGATTCAGAAGTCATACGCTGAGACCCTTCTTGTCCTGAAGATGCTCTTTAAAGTTGTTTGTACTCCCTAGAAGGTGCAGCACATCCTCTAAACCTGCTTTGTGCACTGTGACTGACTGCCCTTTAGCTGTCCATGCCCTCCTGCCCCAAGAGTGAGTAAAGGTGTTTAAATTCATACATTTCCAGCAGCAGCTGACAGCGTCGGCTGTGAGTCGCTCCATTGATATGGTGGTTCCACTCCTGCAGCAAAGTAAGTAATTCCAAATTAGCAGCCACATTTGGTGAGCCCCTTGGAACACAATCATGCACAGTGCACTTCTCTTCTAGGTTGAAGTATGGAAGATACATGGGTAACAAAACCCCTTGTTGTAGTGCTTTAAAGAGACACTGAAATTGGACCTACCTCTCAACTCCTAACCTGGGTGAAAAGGTGGCTGGTGAAAAATCTGCTGCAATCTAAGGGTGGGATCCTGCCTCAGAGGCGCAAAGCTCACCAGGGAAAAACTCCTACGGCACGTGGGCGTATTGCTGCCATTCCAACTTCAACTGCATGCTGAGGTGTTTTTTGGTGTGGGTTTTGGGGTTTTTTTTTTTTTTTTTTTTTGGTCCTCTGTCATTTTAGAATTTCCTCCACTCTCTCTGCTTCTTTCCTCAGGCTTTTAAACATTAATTTCAACTAAACACTTGAGTTTTAGAACCATAAAGCAGCCAAGAAATTGCTAGGAATCCAGAAAGGAAAGATTAAAAGAAATTGGGAAGTGCATAGCTAGGGCAAACTGCCAGTATACAGGTGAAATATAATAACATAGCAGCATTTGAGGAGAATGATTAAGGACAAATAGATCTAAATTAGATGGTACAGAGGAGGAATAACAGAATTAAACCACATCGGGCACCTGCTTCTGGTGTGGCACCTGCTTCTGGATCCTAGGAAGGGATGAGGGCTTCCTACTCTTCCTCTGCGGACTAATTTGATTATGGATTCATTTTTTTCCAAGAGGAAAGCAGGCACAGGGACTTCTCATGCATCGCACTGCCTGCTCTCCATATCCTGACAGCACCAGGCTGTGCTATATCCACCTGAGGAAAGTGACAACACTGTTGCTAGTCTGTGAGCCGCTCTGCTGCTGCTCAGCTAACAAAAGGGACCAGCAGAGACACAGGGGTTGACTTAACCTTGGTCTCACTGAGAAATAAAGGGGACAGTAATGGTGTATTTTGGGGCCAGTTTAACAGCTGAAGATTCTCTCTTAACACTTACACTTTCATGTGAGCATGTTTCGCTTTTTTGTCTCTTTTCACATAGGTATTTCTGCTCAGCATCTATAAATGACTTTCTTCCCCTGACCACTCACCTTTCCTGATTTTTAGTTTCCCCACACTACAGCCACCCTCTTGGATACAAGATACTCATTCCTGAGGCTTACTGTAGTGTTTCCATGCACTAACTCCCTACCTTACACTGTCTACAAAGGGAAGAACCCTGGATCTGAAGCCTCCCATACAGTACTGCTGTTGAACTGCACTACAACACTGCTCCATGACACACAATAGAACATGGAACAAGATGAAAGTTTCATTTGTTTTATAAAGATGTAAAGTGATAGCTCCACTTTTTCTTCTTAACTGCACAAGATGCAGACTCTGCAACTATAAATTAATAAACATGCTGGCAATTATGATGAAAAACCCAAACTCCCACAAGTAAACCTATCCACAAAACATACCATACTTAAACCCAAAGTTTCCTCAGTTTAAAGCTTGTTTATTCCTATACTCCAGAAAAGTCTTTTAAACACTAAAACTCCTCTAAATTTGGGTGCATAATCTGTAAAGTCCCAGTGCACTTATTCTGCTGGATGCAACATACTTTCAAACTGTTTTAAACACATCAATTTAATACTTTCAGAAACTGAAGTAGAAGTCATCTGCAAATAGAGGCAAAGCTTGGGAGATCTACCTGTTCAAATAGTTTTAAACGGGCACAAAAGGGAGATCCGACATAGAACAGAGGAATTTTTTTTTCCCCAGGGAGTGTTTTCAGAAGACAGCTCATCTACCCTATTCATTTTTTTTACTCAATACAATTCTTAATCTGGACTTCACTTCCCACCCTTATGCAGCCTAAGGGATCACTCCTCTGAGGTCTAAGGGTGGTAGGTATTGAGAGAGTCTTTAGCACGAATGCTGGAGCAAATCTGAACTGAGCTCTTTAAAACTCAAGATTAGCTTTTGCCTTAACGTGAGCAAGAGGACGAGCTGTTCTTGAGAAAATCAGGCCAAACCTAAGCACCTAATTTTAGACAGCCTTCTATCAGGGACAGGGCCACCATTCTCCTCAGGGATCTATCACCATTTCCAGTGCTTAACCTCCAGATTTGTCTGCTCATGTTGTATCAGCCTTTTGCTTTGGCAGGGAAAACAGCCCCTCCATATCTTAACACCTCATTGCTTGACAAAGGGATTAGGATTGACAAAACGCCTCAAGAAACTGGGGCACAATTTACTCCACAATTAGAGAGAAAACAAACTGGGTCTTAAAATACAGGCATAAATTGAAGATTAAATTAAAAACACAACTAAAAAAGAAAAAAAACCAACACCACCAGATGACTGCTCTGCCAGCTTAAATTATATGAAGGGTGTTTAACCCCTTGCTTGGTCTTAAAAATACACATTATTTTATCATAGGTTTAACAAAAAAAAAAAAATCTTCTATGGTGTTTTTATGTGGTGGGGAAAACGAGATTTTCCTATTGCAGCATGAAGTCTGCATTGTCCCAGCTAAGAACAGCCTTCCCTTTCTGCTTTCCAGAAATCTTGGTTCAGATCAGATAACTTTACGGGTTCTACTCAGTTTCATTTTGTGGGAGATACAAAATAAGAACTTCTGGATTTGTTACGTATGCAAAGCAGAGGAAAAAAGGAGAGAAGAGAGAAAAATTCCGGTGGTAATATGATTTCTGTAATTAAAAACAAAGCCCAAACTTGGGTCATAAGAAACAGATGATCCCATCTCAATTACTTTATTGTGTGCCAGCACTTTAAGTCAAAGTATATT
>VWYK01051268.1:8986-40883 GCA_013399775.1 Semnornis frantzii | reverse complement strand
GCCGTGCTAGGCTGGGGCTTTTGTGGGCTGAGGGGCCGTGCTAGGCTGGGGCTTTTGTGGGCTGAGGGGCCGTGCTAGGCTGGGGCGGATGGGAGCACAGGGTCCAGGGGCAGAACTGGAGAGTCCTAGTGGGGGACTGCCCAGGGATGGCGTAGAGTTGGGCTTTCCTGAGGAGTAAGAGATGCACTGGGGAGCTGAGCTGAGTGGATGTGCTGAGGAGAATGGGAAGGAAGGGGTACCCCCAGCGAGAGGATTACTGAGGAGCAGTAGGAGGAAGACTGAGAGCAATGCTGTGAGCTGTGCTGGGGAAGATGCTGGGAGTGGTGATGAGAGGATAGTACTGGAGGGGAAGCTGTGGAGCATCCTGAGGCAATGGTGGGTGGGGAAAATGGTACTTGAGGATTTGTCAGTGTTTATGGTTAAAGTGAGGTTCTTTGGTACCTCTGAAAGGCATGTCTGTAAAGAACTAAGAAGAGGGCTTTGCAAGGAATACTTGGAACAGACTGGTAGGTTCAAGGAGACCTGCAAATTGAGGAGAGAAAAGATGCAGGTAGCTCTTCTGGGGAGTGAGGCAGGCTCTCAGAGCTGTTGTGTTACTGCTTGTCACAGCTGACCAGTGGATGAGAAGGCATCTCTTTCCTGCTGTGCTGCAACGTCTCAGCCCTCTCTGATTTTGCAGAAGTGAATGTCTGACTATCCTATAGGCATGGCTCATTTGAGAGAATTTGCCAGCCAGGTAAGTGACAACTGAAAACTTGTTTTAAATTCTTGTTGAAACGAGTTTAAATCACTTTTTGCCACTCCTTATCTTTCTCATACATGTCTCGGCTTACTCCTCTTGGCTGACTGATTTCTATCTTATCCTGTGGTGGTGTTGGGCTGGCAGTGTTAGGTTGCCAGGCATCTAGAAAGGGAATTCTTTGCCTGGTATGGTGTCTTTCTCAAGGTCAACTTTGCTCTTCTAAGAGAGACAGGAATTGTTGGCTCTTTGAGTATTTTTGAGAGGGCAAGTGGGGAAATGGGAGCAGAATAGCTGAGTGCAGGTTATGCCAGACACACCTTACTGAAGTGGTTCTTCCTACTTGAGAAAGTTGCCAATGTAATCTTAGTGTGTAAGGTGCTGGATGCTGAACTTTCGTGAAAGAAACGCCAGCCTCAGTGTATGTGGTGAAGTCCTGATATTACGATGACATTTCCAGGAGAGGAATGTGGAAGGATGATGTCATGACTGACGACTGAAAGCTAAACCACATTAATAGTGTTGACTTGAACCTTCCTTCTTCTGAGTTTGGTTATGGGGCGTGTTTAATTATTGGCAGATGTCACTATTTAATGTAGGTTGCGTTAAAGCATGTCGTCTGAGATTTTTTTGTGCATTTTTTCCTATTCTGCTCCTGGCTGTAGAATTAGAACACTAAAAGCTTTAGTGCTTTGAGGTGATGCTTTCTCCTAGCCTTTTCAATTTAACATTGATTTGCAGTGCACCTTAGTTTGCATGCTGTCTTTCACAGAAACTGTTTCCCCAAAGTGCCTGCGGAATTAGATGCAAATGTGTGACTGAGTGAGTCATAGTACAGGGAGAGAAATGAAAGGAGTAGGAGAAGGTACTGTCTGGTTAGGGCTGAGAGCTGAGTTCTGTAGCTGCAGAGGGGGCTGCTTTGAAGCTTTTTATCACACAATATTCACTGATGAAGTTCATCAGGGTTCTATTGGTCTCCTCTCTAAATTGATTATACAAATGTAAGGCATTCTCAGATTTTGTCATCCCATCACTCTGGTCCTGGAACATGAAAGCAGCCCATGTTGTCCATTCCTCAGGGCTCTTCAGGAATCTTTGATGGGACCTTGCAAGATACACAACTGAGGATTACTGGACTGGCAGAAGGAATTTGCCTGAGGTTCTGTTCACCAGAGTTTAGGAAGAGGTGGGAAATATAGTTGAGACCCCTAGACATGGATCGGGATGTCAGAGGCTTGAGTCATCTTTGATTCCCAGTTCTGTTGTTGATGTACAGGGTTACCTCAGGCACAATCCAAATCCACCTCTGTGCCTCCATTTCCTTCCTTAGTTAGGTGTTTTCCCTGCCTTTTCTTGGCAGCCTGTTACTGTGTAGGTGTAGCATGGTGGGCTTCTGGGCTTTGTTGGGAGCTCTGTTTGCTAGGTGATGCATTTGCATTGTTGCGTGTAAAACTCTGGTCTGAGCTCTATTTCTAAAAGCTCTAGAAGTTGAAGTTCTCTGGCTAGTCCCTCCCTTGAAGCAAAACAATACTGTCTGTAGAGCAAGTTGGAAGTCTCAGACAAATGTGTGTACTTGAAAGTGTTGAACACAAACTTTGCTCTTGCTCATCAGCCACAAGTCTATACTCCAAAAGTTCAAGGCTGTTTCAGATTTAGTAGTTGAAAAGAGCTGTGCACAATTTTTGTGTAGCCAGGGAGGCTTTCAGATGCTTCTAGATGCAAAGCTGACTCTTGCAAAGAAAACATAGTGCCCACTGCAGAAATCTGCCCACAGTTGGTGGCCCAGAGGTTAGTGCGTAACATGCAATGTGGATAAATGCTGGATAGGAAGACAGGGAGGAGAGAAGGCAGTGAGGGGAAAAAAGGTCATTAGCTGAGGTCTGTTAAAACAATATCCCTCCCCTACTGTTTGGCAGAGGAAAATTTTATTTATTTGTCTGATTGGAAAGTCAGAAGTAACAGTAAATGCTGCTGTTGTTTCATGCAAATCTTTGGAGGCTTTTAAGCTCAGCTTCAGCTCTTAAAAGCACCTTGGCCTTGACAATCTTTTTCTGTTACAGGTTTCTGCCACATAAAACTGATTCTGATCCTGCTGTGCCCAAACCAAGGCACCTTCACTTCCAAAAGGGTTTGAGCACCTTTGTGTTTTAGGCAGAGGATGCAGATGCTCACAATGCTGAATGTGACTTTTGAGAGTGAGATCCAGCCAGATTCAGCTCAGAGAGAAGAACTTGGTTCAAAGGGAACTTGCTTCTTTTCCCAATATGCATCTTGTATTTCCAGGTAGTAGCTTTGAAATGAGGGTAAGCCCTTCTTTAGTCTCCTCTCAGAGGCTGTGGATATAATGTCTTTGCATCCGGAGCTGGCAGACAGGCTGAACCCATTCTTTCCCCATGAAGCAGCTGATGTCACCACCAGGCTTGTCTCATACCACACTGCAGTTCTTAATTCCTGATGTCTGCAGTAAGTTGCTCTGTTTTAAAACATGGCATCATCAGTCACGATGGCAAATATCCCCACACCTGTCATGACAAAGCATCTTTCTTTCCTGTGCTGTGAGATTAGATCCTGGAGGGCAGAAGTGGAGCGCATTACTAGTAGATTGTCCTCATTGCTCTCATGCTTCCCACCCCTTCCTGCTTGTACAACCAAGATAGTGCTTTGTCTGCTCTCCCCCAAAAGCCTGCTCAGGCCTTACTGAGCCATCTCTAGTGTGTGACTTCCTTCAGTGGGGAGAAAAAAGCATGAGGCTTTTTGCTGCAGACAAGGCTTACCAGTGTAGCAGAACACAAGGAGCAGCAACCAGTCAGCTCTTCAGACTCTGGCCTGGAGCTCTGTTTCGTAGCCCTGCTGGATTCCATGAATGTGGAAGAAAATGGAGAAATCCCAAGTTGGTGAACAGGTTTTACAAGCTTCTTTGGGTTATCTGTGTTCATTTATGCAGGTGTGAAGCACTTAATCTTGATTCTGTTACCTTCCAACCAGTGAAGTTTTTCAGGTGTATTCAAAGCTGTGCAATTCCAGATCAGGGATTTGCAGCCAGGGTGATTCTCCAACAAGACTAGCACTGAGATCAATTTGGTTTTAGAAATGGGACAGCTCATGTCTGTTGCACCCTCACTGCAGTGCTCTGCAGGTGCCAGTTTGTTGGTTGGTGTAGGGGAGAGTGGGGTTACACAGAATTTGTTTTTTTCTTCTGCCCTCCCCCTGCCCAGTTCAAGCTCCTGAAGTGTCAGTGTGCTTCCGCTCTGACAGAGCGCTGCTCTCCTATAGCTCACCATGCCTGCCACAACTGCATTTGTTCTGCTCTCTGGTGGTTGCTGAGGCATCTGTGGCCATCCATCTAAACATTTCCCCACTAGCCCCAACGTGGCAACTCAAAAAGGATCTTATTTAATGGACCAGAGCTTTTGAGCAGTTGTCCTGCAGACTAGCATAATTTTATCCTAGATCGTCTTAGGATTTCAAAATTGCATCTGCAGAAATGCCACCTGGCAATGTCTTCTATAGCGTCCACAATGGTAGTTCACAAGGTGTTCCACTGGGCTAGCATTGACCTGCTTGAATGGAAGATGGGCCTGTTTCTTCTTCCCTCTTTCCAGAAAGTGAAGAAATTAGTTAGCAGACTATGGTCCTGCAGCAGTTCTTCAGAAGGCTGCAACCACAGCTGAAACAACTCTTTGCCACTTGTATGACTTGTGTGATTTTTGCAGCTCTTGTCAAGAAATGCACACCCTCCGTAGAGTCTTACCAAGTGCTGTCACCCAAGAGCTCTGAAGCATTTCCAGATGAATTTTGAAGTAACAGGTATTGGGAAGGTAAATCCAGTACCTGCAAACAAAGCTTCCTGTTTCACTCTGATACAGTGGGCCTGTCTCTTCTGCCTGTCGTATAGTTTTCCTGAGGCCCTTAGGCTTTTTGGGAGGGTTTGTCTACTTCACCATTCCTACCTGCACTACTTTGTTCAACAGAAAATGAAGTATGGAAGCTTGTTTACAAAGCTGTCCATGATTACAGAGCCCAATACATAAACTGGTGGCTGTCACAGAAGCTGCCCACAGTAGCAGGTGCTCTTATGTCAGATGTCCTATTCTTCAGGAATCAGTCTTGACCCTCTGAGGTGCTGTGCCAGACTGACAAGGGGAGCAGGAACTTACACCTTGACATTTCTTTTCTCTTGGAAAAAGTACCTGCATGGGAGAGGAGATAGATTTCCTCGAAGAATTGCTTCCCTGCAGGATTCATGTGGGTAGTGCTTCCTTGATCAGCTGAGCCAGGTGCTCCTAGGAGACGATCCTCTTTCTGTTCCTTCTCCCTGATGTGTGGGAGTGGCTGATGTGGCGAGGGGCATTTTTGCAGTGCAGTAGATGACTGTGACCTCTAGACCATCTTGTTGCCACTTCTTGTAAGTTGGTCAAGAGATGGAAAATGCTCCTGACCTCTTGTGAGCCTGGACTAGCCAGACTGTTCTCCCTGTGCTGCAGTAGTCATCCTCACATTGTCTTCTGGCATTTCTCAAGTTCAAATCCTCTTCCGTTCCCTGCCTCCCTCTTTCCAATCCCTGTTCCTTTCATAGAATCATTAAGGTTGGAAAAGACCTTTAAGATCATTTGAGTCCAACCATAACCCAACTAACATGACCACTAAATTATACCCTGAAGCACGATGTCTGCGCTCTTCTTGAACACTTCCACGGATGGTGATTCCAGCACCTCCCTGGACAGCCTGTTCCAGGCTTCTTGCAGGAAAGATATTTTTTTTTTTTTTAATTTTTTTTTTTCCTGATACACAACCTAGACCTCCCCTGGGACAACTTAAGCCCATTTCCTCTCATCCTATCATTACTTACCTGAGAGAAGAGACCAACACTGGCTGCATCCCAGCCTTCTTTCAGGGAGTTGTAGAGAGCAATGAGGTCTCCCCTCAGCCTTCTCTCCTCCAGACTAAACAATCTCAATTACTTCAGCTAGTCCTCACCAGATCTGTTCTCCAGACCCTTCACCAGCTTTGCTAATCTCCTCTGGACACCCTTCAGGACCTCAGTGTCTTTCTTGTACTTTCACCCCTGCATATCCCCTCCAGTCTGTTTCCAGTGCATTTTTTTCAGAGTACAGCCTGCTTGGGTGTTGCCATGGGATGAACAAGGATGTTTGGTTACCATTCTGTGTCTGAGGCTGGAATGCCTGTAGAGATCCTGCACAGTGAGCTGGCTGCAAAGCTCCCTCTGGGCCTGGCTCACTTCGTGTAGTGATGCACTGGGCACAGAAGGCAAACAACTTGTAATGACTGGCTGGCTTAATCGTTAAGCAGTGCCTAGGGCTGCTCACAGTGGTGGCTTGCTGCTAGAACCTGGTGTTGGGTGGAAAAATGGAGCTGCCCTGTTCAGAGATACTATCTCTGCCAGCTCAAGGCCCTTGCTAAGGAGTGGTCCATCTATGTGGCATGTTGGAGGTGAGACTGAGGAGTTCTGGATGTGGAAAACTCACTGTAATGGCTTGGCTGCTTCCTGGAAGCCAGGCCATATTTTCCAGATGTTTTTTTGTTTTGTTTTGGTTTTTTTTTAAACTGGACTTGTGGGTTTTTTTAACAGCAGAAAAAAACTAATTACAGAGAGCCTTTTATTAGCATGAAGAAGAGCAGGACCTCCTGCTCAGAAAAATTATTCTAATTTCTACCCTCTGTTATCCATGCTCATGTTAATAAAGACTTAACTTTGAAGCTGCTGTGAAAGGGTCAGTGTTTCTTAGGTGACCCTGTCAGTAGCTTCCCTTGATGTGCTTATCCAAGGAGTGAAATGCTGTTTGCTCCTTCATCCAGGCATGCCAGCCAGAGGAGAGGCTGTTCCAGAAAAGCAGCTCTGCAGATGGAGTGTCCGTTAAGCTCTCCTGTCTCTCTTGGGATAGGCAGGTGTCTGGCCTCCTTGCTGCTGACCTTCCAGAAGATGTGAGGCTCCTTCTGAGGAGAGCTGGGCTAGTTATTGCCTGGAAATTAGGCTGCAGCAGAGAAGATGGCTAATGTCAGCTGGTGTTTCCATTACTGGAGTATCTCGCCCTCCAACCAAGCAGGGAAGGGTTTAAATCTCAGAAATCATTTCAATCTTTGAGTCCAGGAAAGTAGTCTGGGGAAACATCATTGCCTCTTGCTTGTGCCCATTTTCTCACCTGGATCTTCAAAAGAAGGTTGGTTCTGGTACACTGTGGCAGCTGGTCTTTTTATTCAGCTGAAGAAACTCTCCTTTGGCACCAGCATAGTGCTTGCAGTTGAGCAGTCCTGTCCCAAAGAAGCTGACACTTTGTACAGAGATACTTGTTGACATTCTTTTCTTGGGCTTCTCTCCCCTTCTTCTCTCACTATGGCAGAGTTTCTTCAGCTCAGAAAACCTTAACAGTTTTTTCATCTTTTCTCACCTTGGATATGTTCTGTGTTAAATTTCTCACCATGTGGAGACCTCTTAGTGAGTTTCAGGTACATTAAACACCACAGTAGCTGCAGAGGTAGGGATCTGTATCAATGTGCACGGTGCTCTGTAGGCTGCCCTGGGGCTTCATAGGCTTTTCCCATCTCTCCTTTCTGGTTTAGCACTCCAGGGTGGATCCTGAGGAGCTGTTCACCAAGCTGGAGCGGATCGGCAAAGGATCGTTTGGTGAAGTGTACAAAGGGATCGACAACCGCACCAAGGAGGTGGTTGCTATCAAGATCATTGATCTGGAGGAGGCTGAAGATGAGATAGAGGACATTCAGCAGGAGATTACAGTGCTCAGCCAGTGTGATAGTCCTTATATCACCCGGTACTATGGCTCCTACTTGAAGGTAAGACAAAGCCAAGGCAGTTCTCTTACCAGCAGTTTGGGAGTGGGGTGGGCTTTGGTGTGGATGCCGCAGCTGGTGTGACACAAGCACTGAAAGGTGTCCATTCTGTGAATGTTAGTGTGGCAGCAGGAACAGCAGTGGCACTGCTTATTGCATTTGGTTTTCATAGAAGGCTGTACTTTAAGACACCTGAAAAGCACATGAAAATGTGGGGTACAGGGTGGTCCTAAGAGCAGGACACACCACTGGAGATGAAATCTGTTGAAGAGGCAGACCTCTCCCCAGGTTGAGTACTCTCGAAAGGAAATTTGTGGAATACTTTGCCAAAATACCACAGTTTAGGATAGTGCCACTGAGGCCTTTATGCCCTTGGAAAGGAGCTTTCAAACTGTACTTTGTGATCTTGTGATCATCATCTCATCTAAAATGATGAAAAGAACAGAATTGGTATCTTCAGAGGAGTGCTGATACTGCTTCCATTGAGAACAGGATTAGGGATACCCAGTGGAAGCTATTAGTAGTGATGACCAGAAGTGGCCCCTGCATGCTGGCTGCTGAAGGTGTAATGTAGCACTGAGTCTGTAGCAAACACTTCTTAGGCTCTTGGGTCCCAGTTGTTCACTAAATATTTTTCAAAGACTTTAATGCATTTTCTCAGCTGTTTTCTGAGAACACCAAGCAAGCTTTAGTTTCATGGATCTGTGGCCTATCATCTCCCAGGACCCTGTGAACCTTAGTCTGGAGATCTTGTTTCTGAGCATTTTGCTAATTGTACCTTTCAAGCTGAAAGTCTCCTTAATGAGCTCAAAGGCTGCAAAGCTCCCCTGTCGCTGTCAGATGTGCTAGATTTGTTAAATGGCTTCAACCCTACCTAGACTGTGCTTATCCCTGTGGGCTGTGCAGTCTGGTGCCAGGAAAGGCACTAAGCTCTCTCAGACAGAACTGCAGACCAAGGGAAAGAAATGTGTTGGGAGCAGGCCCACCTCTATGAGGCTGTGTCAGCAGGAGAGGAGGAATCATAGAATCTCAAGATGGCTTCACTTGGAAAAGATCTCTTCAGATCATTGAGTCCAACTGTCAGCTCAACACCACCGTGGCCATTAAACCATATCCCATAGTGCCAGGTCCACATGTTTTTTTAAATAATTGCTCCAGGAATGGTAACTCCACCACCTCCCTGGGCAGACTGTTCCAATGCCTCACCACTCTTGCAGGAAATAAATTTTTCGTACTATGCAGCCTAAACCTCTCCTGGTGCAATTTCAGGCCATTTCCTCTTGTTTATCACCTGATACTAGAAAGAGGAGACCAACCCCCATCTGACTGCAGCCTCCATTCAGGCAGTTGTAGAGAGAGATGGGAGCTCCTTCCTTGAGCCCCTGAGAATTAACAAGGTTGGAAAAGACCTTTAGGATCATCAAGTCCAACCTACCACCTAACCCTTCTAATTAACTAAACCATGGCACTGCCTCATCCAGCCTCCTCTTAAACACCTCCAGAGATGGTGACTCCACCACCTCCCCAGGCCAGCCTGTTCCAATGGGTGAGCACTCTTTCTGTGTAGAACTTCTTCCTCATGTCCAGTCTAAACCTGCCCTGGCACAGTTTAAGACTGTGTCCTCTTGTTCTGCTGTGGTGTGCAGCATCTCTTGGGTTGTGTACAGGTCTGCTGCTGTGTGTTGCTGCCCCTGGGCTGTTCCATGTTTCTGCCTGCTGTTATTACTCTCTTTGCTCTTCATTTGTGCTCTGGCTTGCAGGGCACTAAGCTGTGGATAATCATGGAGTACCTAGGAGGAGGTTCAGCCCTGGATTTGGTAAGTACACGGTAAGCTCTGGCCAACCACAAACACTGTCTGGAGCCTTGGTTTGTGAAATGTCCATAAGGCAGACACTCACTTGGCACATACCATCTCTTTGACAGCCTTGTGCCTGAAGGGCAGGCAGGGCAGGCCAGACATGCTGGTTATGCATATCCCAGGACAAAGGAGATGTTTCCCTAGAGCTCAGCTGTCAAAGCACTGTTCTCTGGCATGCTTTGCTGTGAAACAATGGGAAGAGCCTGTGAACTGAAACAGGACAGCAGTCAGTTGGTTTTGAGCAGTGGGAATCCATACTTCACCTAATTAGAGTCCATGGGATTGTTCAGTGCTTGCATGGCACCATGACAACAAGGTCTATGATCAGGATTCCCAGGTATTTGATAATACAAAGGCATTTCAGAATTTATCCCAGATGGTAAGAGAATATAGATGCTGAATAAACCTCTGGGCAAAACTCTGCTGTGCTATATTCTGTCACATGTTTTTTCCTTTCTCCTGAGGACAGTGAAGCCTGTTTTTCCAGAGAGGTAACTAAGGTCATGTAGGAAAAACTGCCGAGCCTGCACTAACTTGGAGGAAGGATGCGATGGGGAGGCTGTCATCAGCAGGAGTTGTCTTTCAGAACCTAAATTATTGCACTGAGAAGGCAGAATTTATTAGAGGAGACCTGATGGAGAGGAGAAGAACTTTGATACAATACTCTCCAACTAGAGAATAGAAGCTGTCTCTAGGTCATTGAGGTGGCTATAATTCATTGAATCATAGAAGGGGTTGGGTTGAAAGGGATCTCAAAAGATCATCTAGTTCTAACCTCCCTACCATGGGGAGGGACACCTCCCACTAGTACAGGTCACTCAAGGCCTCATCCAACCTGGCCTTGAACCCCTCCACAGAGGGGGCATTCGCCATATCCCTGGGCAACCTGTTCCAGTATGTCACCGCCCTCACTGTATTGAATTTCTTCCTAATCTCCAGTCTAAATCTCCCCTTTCCCAGTTTCAATCCATTCCTCCTCCTCCTCTCATTACAAATTCTTGTAAAAAGTTCCTTCCCAGCTTTCTTGTGGGCCCCTTCAGATGCATGTGAGCAGAGATACTTGGACAAGAGAAGCTCTTAAGATGTTCACCAGAATATTTCCAGGCCAAAGCAAGAGATGAGCATCCTACTCTTATCTGTGAAGCCTTTAATAAGCCAACAGAAAATCCCCAAAGATTTCTCCATTGACTGTTTCTAGAAGCAAAGTACAGGCATGCAGCAGGTGCTTCCTGCTGAGCACGACCTGCTTGGCCAAGGTTCCAAGTAATAAATTGAGGGGCTGGAAAACCCAAATCATCAGCTGCCCTCCTTTAAGTCACCTTTCTGCCTTTTATCAGCTGAAGCCAGGGCCCCTGGAGGAGACTTACATAGCTACTATCCTGAGAGAAATCCTAAAGGGTTTGGATTATCTGCACTCTGAGAGGAAGATCCACAGGGATATCAAAGGTAAGCATGGAGAGCTCAGCTTTCTCATGAGGGATGTTATTAACATAAGGTACAGCAGTAATCCAAGAGGTTTCCAAGACTGTTTCCTGTTGGATTGCTTGTTTCAGAATCTGATTTTTGTCATTTTATTGTAACCTATGCTTTTCACGTCTCTAGGGTTTACAGTAACAGTATAAGAGCTGTAGCTGTAGTTTGGGCAGGCAGAGGGCTAAAGCAAAGGGACTCGATGAAAGGCATGATCAATATCAGCTGATTCTCAGTCCCTGTCCCACAAGCTGAACAATGTCAGTGTCTTAAGCTGAGTGTGAAGCAGTACAAGAGCAGGACTTGTGAGCTCTTCAGAAGGACCTGCTCTTTAACCTGCTGCCTTTTCAGGAGGGCAAAGAAAGATGCCACAGGAGGTCCATTCTCAGTATTTAGTTCTGTGCAGGCTGGAGATGATTCAGAAACCGGTGGACTTAATGCCTTTTTTTTTGTGTGTGTGTGAACAGCTGCCAACGTGCTGCTTTCAGAACAAGGAGATGTGAAACTGGCTGACTTTGGAGTGGCTGGACAGTTGACAGACACACAAATCAAGCGGAACACCTTTGTTGGCACTCCTTTCTGGATGGCACCAGAGGTCATCAAACAGTCTGCGTATGACTTCAAGGTCAGCTGGCAGCAGGAGGATTGCTACTTGATGCTGCTGTGGATGAGATGACGCAAGGGTGAATGCTGGGGATTGAAAGTGCTGCTTGTTGCAAGAATGGTGCTATCCTGTTTTGGCTCAGGGTCTGCTGGTGAAGTTTCTCTGTTGGCCATGAAGCAAGATCTGATTCTATGTGATCAGCGTTCTGGCAGTCCTGAAGCTGCCTGCTTCCATGGTGCAGAACTGCTGCTTGCTCTGCCCTGCTGACACTGTTCTTGCTCTTCTTTCAGGCAGACATCTGGTCCCTTGGAATTACAGCCATTGAACTAGCAAAGGGAGAGCCTCCAAATTCTGATTTGCATCCTATGAGGGTTCTCTTCCTGATCCCCAAAAATAACCCTCCAACACTTGAGGGTCACCACAGCAAGCCCTTCAAGGAGTTTGTGGAAGCCTGCCTCAATAAAGATCCTAGATTTGTGAGTATTGCTGCCCACCTATGAATTTAGGCAGTGGATTGCCGAAGGCAAAGGTTTATTTAGCAGGAAGATCTTTTGGTGCAAAGCTTCTGCAGAGAAAGAAACCCTGAGCTTGCAGAATCAATGGGCTGGCCCAGCAAGGATTGAAGTCAGGGCACTTGCATGTTTAGGGTACAGAGATCATAGAATTGTTTTGGTTGGAAAAGACCTAAGATCATCGAGTCCAACCATTGACCCAATACCACCATAGCCATTAAACCATGTCCCAAAGTGCCACGTCCACACATTTCTTGAACACCTCCAGGGACACTGACTCCAGCAGCTACCTGGGCAGCCTGTTCTAATTCCTGACCAGGCTTACAAGAAAGAATTTTTTCCAAGATCCTATCTAAACTTCCCCTGGCACAATTTCAGGCCATTTCCTCTTGTTCTACCACTTGTTATTAGGGAGAAGAGACCAACCCCCACCTGGCTCCAACCTCCCTTCAAGGAGATGTAGAGGGCTATGAGGTCTTCCCTCAGCCTCCTCTTCTCCAGGATAACCAACCCCAGTTCCCTCAGCTGCTCCGCACCAGACCTGTTCTCCAGACCCTTCACCAGCTTTGTTGCCCTTCTCTGTACCTGCCCCAGCACTTCAATGTCCTTCTTGGAGTGTGGGGCAGGAAACTGAGTCCTGTGTTGGTTGGGTGTAATATGCTTTCCTTCTTTGCTCCAGAGGCCGACTGCTAAGGAGTTGCTAAAGCACAAGTTCATCACACGCTACACCAAGAAAACCTCCTTCCTCATGGAGCTGATTGATCGCTTCAAGCGCTGGAAGTCTGAGGGCCATGGAGAAGATTCCAGTTCTGGTGATTCTGATATGTACGTGGATGTTCTGCATGGAGAGGAGTCTTGGGGGAGCCTGTTGCAAACAGCCTGGATCCCCCTCCTGGGCTGGAGATCTTAGGATAGCTCAGAGACACCCATGAGCACCAGCTCGTGGGACCAGGTGTCTGCTGCCTGAAGAAATGGGTGTTACCTCCTGCTTGGTGGGACTGGGTTCAAGTCTTAGGCTGCGGAGCCTCTCTGATGAGTGTAAGGGGTCAGAACCACTAACAAGTCTGTACATCATCAGTAAGACAAGGCTCTGCTGCCTCTGTTTCACACACTCCCAGTTAAACACAGGAACTGCAGGCTCCTGAGGCTGAGGGAACTGGGATTGTTCAGTCTGGAGAAGAGGAGGCTGAGGGGAGATCTCATTGCTCTTTAAACTGCCTGAAGGGAACTTGGAGTGAGGAGGGGTCCAGCCTCTTCTCCTTGATGGCAAGCAGTAGTCTTAGAGGGCATGAATGCAAGCTTGCCAGGGGAGGTTTAGGCTGGATATTAGGAAGTTTTTCTTCACTGAAAAGGTTATCAAACATTGGAATGGTCTGCCCAGGACAGTGGTGGAATCACCATCTCTGGAGGTGTTCAAGCAGCCTGTTGACCTGGCACTTAGGGACATAGTTTAGTGTTGACCCTTCAGTGCTCTGTTGAAGGTTGGACTGGATGATCTTGGAGGTCTCCTTCAACAGATATATACTGTGATTTGGAAACATAATATAGTGCTTGATTCAGGTCTCTGGTGCTGTATATAGGCTGTAGATGCTAGAGTGGTTTCTCTTCAGGATTTTGTTCTGAGGTAGGGAGATAGCCTGGAGTCCTGTGGTGACAGGACAACCAGGTCAGGAAGAGCTTGTGACTATGGGAATGCGTGTCTAGAACAGCAAGTGTGTGGAGCTGAGGCTTTGTCTTGACCTCTGCCTTTTCATTTGCAGTGATGGAGACACAGAGGATGGAGACCAGGGTCCAATCTGGACATTCCCACCAACTATTCGCCCCAACTCCCTGAGCAAGCTGCACAAAGGAATGGCTCTTCATGGTTCCCAGAAGGTCTGCCTGCTCTTTCAGAAGTGAACTGAACTAATGCAAGGTTTTGTGGGTCTTGGGGAAGCTACCAGTACTCATGTTCTGTCTAAAACATACTTTAGTCTGGCATCAAGGGCTAGTGCCCCAGATCTGCCTCCTCCACGTTGTCAGGGTACTTGAGTCTGTAGATTTTTTAGACTGGTGAGGTGACTGCTGTGGAAGTGCTGTGAATTCACCAAAGGATTAGTAGTTTATGTGCCCTGGGAGCCTGTGCTTGTAACTTTTTATGTTGCTTTCCAGCCTACTGAGCCCATCAAGAGGCAACCACGGTCACAGTGTCTCTCCACACTTGTTCACCCAGTTTTTGGGGAGGTGAGTAGAACTTTCTTGGTGTCTCTGGTGACTGGAGGTGAAGAGATGCCTGTCATGGATAAGTAGATGGGAAGGATCTGGAGAAGGGAGGAGGTGCAGTGAAGTACCTAGTAGGGTTATGGGACTGTGCAGCATGTGTGCCCCCTGTTCAGTCGTCTGTACTGTATGGTAGGAAAGTGACTATGTCCCTGGAGTGTCCTCTCCTATACATCTGCACAGCATTACTCTGCTGTCTTCTAGAAAGGACAAGGTAGAGAAGTACCTCTTTCTGGCTGCATCTTAGGCTTGCTAAGGTCTAGTCAACTCTGGACTCTGATGTCAGACTCATAGAACCCTCAAGGTTGGAGGAGACTTTTGAGGTCAAGTCCAGCCACTCACCTAGAGCTCACAGTCCCACCTCTACTGCCGAGCCACTGCCACTAAACCATGTGCCTCAGCCCCAGATGGCTTTTAGTCACCTCCAGGGATAGGGACTCCACCACCTCCCTTGGCAGTGTATTCTAGTGCCTGAGAACCCTTCATGTGAAGAAATTTTCCCTGATATCCAACCTCGCTCTCCCCTGGCACAACTTGAGGCTATTTCCTCTTGTCCTGTCACTTGTTTCATGTGAGAAGAGACCAGTTTCAAGCAGGAAACAGCTTCTTAGACCTTGCATTTCTGGTAGCTTGCCTTCCTTTGCCCCAAATGTGCTGAAACTTCTTTCCTTTGCTTAGAATTCTCTGACGGTCCCACCTACCAAAATCATGTGTAGGGAAGGTTCTGGGCAGTCTCTGAAATAATAACCTGGCTTTTGTGTGCAGTAGAGTTTGGAAGTAAACATTTCTCCAAGGCTCCAAGTAGAAAATCTTCTTCACTGCTGGTTTGTTTGTTTCAGCTCTAGTATCCTACCAAAGACAGACTTTCCCCTCCTCACTGCTGCCTCTTAGACCTGCTAGGTTAGCATTTGATAAGCCTTTCTATGGGAAGAGGTGATGGTGTTGATACTCTTTCATATGCCTTGCCTGCATCTGTATTATTGGGTGTTAATATTGAAAATTACCCCTAGTGGGTCATTAACCCAGGTGTGGGCAGCTGCACACAACTGCACATCTGGAAACCTGTCTAGAGCAGGAAGGAAAGGTCCTGGAGCTGCAAGCAGTCAGTAAAGCCAGCCTACAAGGTTTTGTGCATTACAGTTCTCTAATGCCCTGCTGGCCCCTAGAAAGCTCTTCTGCAGTGGAAAGTGGCAGGATATCACAGGCTGCTCACAGCACAGGCTGCTGGTCCAGCTGAAGGTCAGTGGCTTGGCATCACAGGCTGGAGGACAGAACCTGTGTCTTTGCTCCAAGGGTGCAGTCTTTGATCAGGTAAATGTCAAGTCAAATCAAATCCTTGGCTTTAGTATCACTACTATTTTTGGCTTAAGAAATCCGTATCCTTGATCTGTAATTGAATTGCCCTCTGTGCCCCTTGCCACTTCTGAAGGAGCAGAGGCATGCAGGAGTTGGTTCCCCAGCTGAGGCTTTGTATTGGTGAGGAATGACTTGGCTGAAGAGGCAGCAGCATTTTTTGTCTGGGAACATTTTTTGTTTCCAGCAGGGGCTTTGGAGCACAGAGCCGGCTGGGCCTGGGAATTGGTGTTGACATAGTCCTGCTTTCTGGGGCATGGAGAAAAGGTGAGCTCCAGTGACAGCAAGGGCTGATCCCAGAACTGCAGGCAAAGAGATGGGAGGCTTATGTAAAGCTCTTTAATCAGTATAACCTAATGGGAGTTTAATTGGACTGGACAGTGGTTAGCTGGCAGACATGCTTGTGCAACAAAAGGGTTTGGGTTTTCTTCAGCTGGTTGCATCATGATGTGCAGTGGAGAAGGAGGTAGGGAGATATTGCAGAGGATGTGATGGCTTTTCCAGTGACAGACTCCTTTGGGCTCAGCATCCTGAACTGTCAGGAATTCCGTAAGGACAGAGGCTTGGCTGGTTCAAATTAGCATCTAGAACAAGGTGCAAGTAGACTTGTGGCTGGTGAGGCCTGGTTGTATAGGGCTAACCATGATAGATAGAAACTGAGCCTTTTCACAGAATCACAAAATGTTAGAGATAGGGCCCTTGAAAGACTGAATCCAACCCCTCTGCCAGAGTAGGATTGCCTGGGGCAGGTCACAGAGGAACCCATCCAGGCAGGTTTTGAATGTCTCCAGAGGAGGAGACACCACAACCTCTCTGGGCAGCCTGCTCCAGAG
Source organism: Semnornis frantzii (assembly GCA_013399775.1). Lineage (NCBI taxonomy): Eukaryota > Metazoa > Chordata > Aves > Piciformes > Ramphastidae > Semnornis > Semnornis frantzii. Next base: position 24,447 of record VWYK01051268.1, on the reverse strand, counting down.
CCCTGTCACCCTCACAGTGGAAAAAGTGTTTCCCTATGTTCACAAGGAAGCTGCTATGCTCCACCTTGCACCTGATGCCCTTTGTCCTGTCATTGGACATGGCTGAGCAGAGCCTGGATCCATCCTGCCAACACTGCCCTTCACATCTTTATAAACATGAATGAGGTCATCCCTCAGGCTCCTCTTCTCGAAGCTAAGAGAAGCTCCATCAGCCTTTTCTTGTATGGGAGATGTTCCACTCCCTTCAGCATCTTTGTGCCTCTGTGATGGACTCTTTCAAGCAGGTCCTTGAGGTCTTTCTTGAACCGAGGGGCCCAGAACTGGACACAAATGTGTCCTTACCAAGGCAGAGTAGAGGGGGAGGAGAACCTCTCTCACCTACAAACCATACCCTTCTAATATACACCTGGATGTCATTGCCCTCTCTGCCACTAGAGCACGTTGCTGGGTCATGGTCATCCTTTTGTCCACCAGGACCCCCGTGTCTCTTTCCCCTATGCTGCTCTCCCAACAGGTCAGTTTTCACCTATGTCAGATGCTGCACATGGAGGTCTTGGTGCATGGACAGAGAAAGCTGTCTTTTGGAGAGCAGTGTTGGAGCCAGTTCTGTAGTGTGGCAGTAGTCTTCCTCAGCCTTTCAGTCACTAGAAGCAACTCAGATTTTTTTTTTTTGCGTCATTAAAAGTGGTGGTGACTACCTCATGGTATTAGGCTATTTTCTGCCTCTGCAGGCCTTTGTGTGTGACTGGGTGCTAAGCTGTCACTAGCAGCAAAGGTGACTGTCCTGGGTTAGCTACAGCTAGAGTTCTTGGTTTTGTTACTACCTCTGGGTTTTTAGGGCTGTTGTTCCTTTTCTAATACTTAATTTAGTTGTACCTAAATTAAGAGCCTGTTTCCTAAGGACCTCAGCTCATATTAATAGTGGTGGGAAGTCTGAACTCCAGCCACTGGACTTGCAATATTCATGACCTATAGAAAGAGCCCAAGAAGGATGTGGTTCCCCTTCTGCAGCCTTGTGGAGTGATGCTGAAGGGGAAAAGGACTTCATGTCTGTACCATGCTGCTTGGCCATGCTTCCTGCAGTGAGATGATGAACTAACACACTGCTTCTGCTTCGCTCTTCCAGCTTAAAGATAAGCACAAGCAGACTGGAGGCAACGTGGGAGCCATGGAGGAGCTAGAGAATGCCTTCAGCCTGGCTGAGGAGTCCTGCCCAGGCATCTCTGACAAACTGATAGCACACATGGTGGAGCGGGTACAAAGGTGAGTGTCCTCCAGAGGGTGAATGAGGGTGGAGTTGGTGGTGACCCAAACTGTTGTCATACTCCATAGCTATGGTAAAGGTTAGCGCTGAGTAGTCAAGACACCTGACCTAATTGTCCCTAAGTCACTTCTAACTGCTTTCATTCAACAGAAGCAATTCTTGCTGCCTCAGGAGTCCTTTCTGACACTGCACAGGTCTCTGTAGTGTAGATGAGTGTTGCAGAGCACAGGAGGATGCTGCTCTTCACCTTCATACAATCATTAAGGCTGGAAAAGACCTTTAAGATCGAGTCCAACTGTAACCCAACTACCACGGCCACTAAACTATATCTTGAAGTTCTACATCTCCAGCTTCTTGAACACCTGCAGGGATGGTGACATTGGGCAGCCTGCTCACTGCCTGACCACTCTTGCAGAACATCTAGTCTCCAACATAAACCTCCTCCGGCACAGCTTGAGAGGATGAGAGGAAATGGCCTTACTATCCTGTCATCTCTCATCTCTCTCTGCATCTGTATCTCACATACATGATGTTCTGCCAGTCCCATTACCCAGATCCTGAGGACTGTAACAGATGTCCTCGGGATCACATCTGAAATAGCAAGTGAATAGAAATCGAAACTGTCAGTGGCAAAGGGACTGGGGCCAAGCACAGCCTGAATTCACCTTTTCATCTTACCTTTTCATTCCTGACCCGGTGCCCCCAGCACAACGTGGAACTGTTGCAGTGGGTCCAGAGGAAGCCACAAAGATGATCAGTGGGCTGGAGAACCTCTCCTCTGGGGACAGGCTGGGAGAGTTGGGACTATTCAGCCTGGAGAAGGCTCCAGGGAGACCTTAGAGCAGCTTTCCAGTACCTGAAGGGTGCTACAGGAAAGCTGAAGAGGGGCTTCTTACAAAGGCCTGTAGTGGCAGAACAAGGGGGCAATGACTTGAAGCTGGCAGAAGGGAAATTGAAACTGGAGATTGGGAAGAAATTCTTTACAGTGAGGGCGGTGAGACTGGAACAGGTTGCCCCGAGAGGTTGTGGATGAGGCCTTGAGCAACCTGGCCTAGTGGAAGGTGTCCCTGCCCATGGCATGGGGCTTGTAACCAGGTGATCTTTAAGGTCCCTTCCAACCCAAGTCATTCTCTGAGTCTCTGATTGGCAGCAGATCTGGTGCAGAGCCTGTGGGTCACCTTCCCCCTGAGGGCTTGCAGCAGCCAGCAGTGCCCAGTTGCCCAATCTGTTCTGTCTTGCAGGTTTTCACACAGTCGGAACCACCTGACCTCTGCCCGCTGACACCCACAGTACCTGCTGCTGTTCTAGGAGGGGAAGGATTTTTTTTTTCCAGCTTCATAAACTCCATCTCTAATCCAGACCACCATCTGCTGTTGGATGTACGTTGTGTTATGGACTCCAGGACATTTCAGAGCCTTCATATTACACCTCCTCCCATGATAACCCCGGGTGGGGTTTGCAATGCAAGTACACTTGGGACCTTCTGCAGAACCTGAGATGGGTGGTCTAATTGTTTTTACAATGTAATCAATGCAGTTTTTAATTGTTTCCCTATGGATGTATCCATTTTGGCTTGGTTTGATTCACAGCTTGTTAGTGGTAAATGCCTGGCTGCTAGAAAAGAGGGAGATTCTCTTCCACTGAGATACGTTTCAAAGGAGTCTGGTGGGGTTAGCTTCTTGCCCTTCCTAAAGAAGTGATTGTGAGTGGTAATGTGTGAGTGCAGGTGTGGTTGGAAGCTCTCCTTGCATTTTTGCCTCTGAGATGGTTAGGGCAGCTCTCCAGTTGTTCCTGAAGGGTTGCTTCAGCTCCTTCTAATAGCAGAAAACTTTCAAGGGTGGCAGCATCAGAGGTAATCTGCTGCAGCTCTTTCCCAGCTGGTTGTTTCACAGGAGGATGAGTTTGCTGACTGGACTCTTTGGCCCTGGGACAGCCTTTTGTACTGAGCTTTGGTTCATCTAATTCAGGCAACAGCAGGACTTGCATTGGGGCTGCAGGGACTGGAGTGTTTACATTTGGTTTGGGAGCTAAAGTTCCTTTCCTTGGTGCTCTCTGCAACTGAAGCACTAGGGGGGAAAATTTGGCAGCCCTAGATTCTAAGCTGAGCAGACATCTGCTGTGCCTGCCCAAATGTTGCAGGATTAAAAAGGAGGGCAGGAGGCTTCAGTTTAAGCAGCAGATCCTGAAACTGAGGAGCAGTTCTTGAGGCAAGAAACCTGTCCTCTACAGAAAGCATCAGCTGGATGGCTAGCAGCAGTGGTATCCACATGGTATGGCTGGGGCTTCACAAAAGCTGCACTGTGCCTACAGCCCCTTCTCAACCTTCCCTTTCTGGCTCTTTTTTTGCAGTCTGGGACCTCACCTGACTGCAGCCAGGGTTCTGCTCCAGTTGACAAGCTGTGGTGGTGCTTGCTAGCAGAGAACTTAAAGCATCTCTTGCTGTTTAAGGTATTCCAGTGGAGCCATCCTCACCTAGCTCTGCTTGCTGTGTAATACTAGTTAATAAAGAAAACTTTCAATTGAAGTAAAGGCATAGCTCTTAGAGCTGTGCTTTAAAGGTCTAGACTTAGGACAGTAACTTCTGATAGCTTAGAGCTCTGCTCTATAATTGTAAAGATTCCCATGAAGTCAGCAAGACCTCAGGTACCCAGGTCTTTCTGTCTGGGTGGTTGTGTGAGAATGATGTGGCTCACCCCAGAGCCACTGAGAACAAAAGTTGTAGCTGTTCAGCCTTGTTTTGAACTCCTTTAGTGACAAGGATTGATTTCTTTCTTTTTTTTTGGTACTTTGATTCAAACCTGCAGATTGTAAGTACTGGACTAAAAGCAGCTCAAAAGGACCATACATTCCCTCATCCCAGTGTGTGATGTTCACTTAAGCTTATGCCTGCCCTTTACTTTTTCCTCTCTGATGGCTCAGCAAACACTATCAACCTGTCCAGTAGAGCTGAGGTGCTGCTGTTTGATCTCGCTGGAGATCTGCTACAGGCTGGTGTTTCTCTGTGGTGAGAGCCAGCTCAGAGCCTGCATTTCTGAAGAGCAGAACAAACCCAATTTTCCCTCGGGAGAAGGAGTTCACGAATGCACAGGACACTGAGGTGGAAGGCTGAGGCCGCGCTCCAGCAGAGAGACAGCTGCAGAGCTCCTGCTGCTTTCCAACTTGCTGTTCATGACAGTAGCAAATTGTGACAATAAGGTACCTTGTGTTACTACTCACGTGCACTGCAGTGTCAGGAGATTTTTTTAAAAGGAAACAATCCCCACAGACGTTGTCCAGTGTTCAAAGCAACAACGGTTTTAGTTTTTAAAAACCTTGAAAGGGACCTGCCACTTCCAATAAAGTAACAGAACAACCGAGGCTGCTGGAACTGTGTGTTGTTAGGGAAAGGCTTTGGTCAAGCTGTCTTTTGCTGCTACCACTTTGGGCTTCCCTGCTGCTCTTCCTACCCCATGCACACCCAAAAGTGACCTGTGAGACAGACCCATAGAGGTACCTGTGCAAGAGGAGAGTGCAGCAGAAGGCACTCAAGAGGACATCCTTTCTGCTGCTGTACACTGATGGTAAGGGCAGCACAAGGCAGAAGCACAGCTCTGGAAAATATTTTGGGTAGGTTTTGCTGCAGTCTATCATCTGCAATGTTCAGGCTCAGGTTCAGCTGTAAAAGCCAATGAGGATAGTGCAGCCTTCATCTTCCTCCCTTGGCAGTTGTGAGGGTGATGGAGCAGTGGCACAGGCTGCCCAGAGAGGCTGTGGCATCTCCATCCTCAGACATAAACAGAAGCTGCTTAGAAATGGTCCTAGGCAACAACCTTGCTTGAGACTGCACGATCCAGTACCTGAAGGGGCCTACAAGAAAGCCAGGGAGGGACTTTTACAGGATGAGGGCCAATGGCTTTGAGCTTGAAGAGGGGAGATTTAGACTGGAGATTAGGAAGAAAGTCTCTTTTACAGTGAGGGTGGTGAGACACTTGAACAGGTTGCCCAAGAAGGTCATGGAAGCTCCCTCCCTGGAGGTGTTCAAGGCCATGCTGGATAAGGCCTTCAGCAGCCTGGTCTAGTGGCAAGTGTCCCTGTCCATGGCAGCGGCTGGGAACTAGGTGATCTCTGAGGTCCCTTCCACCACAAGCCATTCTATGACTCTCTCAAGGTTGCTTCCAACCACAACCATACTTTGAGTGTGCTCTTTGTTCTGGCCATGAGCCAGGGCAGCTTTCACAGCACATGCCAGAGCCTCTGTATTGTCCCTCAGCAAACACGGCCTGCTTCTGGGGACTCCAGGGCCTCTTGCCACAGGGCTGTGGCCACGGGGCTGCAGAGGGTACTTTGTTGCCTATGCCAGGCTCTGGTCTTAGCCTTGCTCTGTTTCAGGTGCTGTTTGTCAGTCCCTTTCTCCCACCCTGCCCTGGAGCTGCTCCCCCACACTGGTGGCACTCAGAGGCTCCATTAACGGTGGCTCCACCACCTACCCCACGCAGTTCTGACTCAGTGCTATCTCTGCTGCTTGATGCTGAGGGAGCTGAGCTTGGAGAACTCAGTAACTTGAACATGCTAAGAAAAATTAATTTTATATCCTAGCCCTAGAAATCCCTGCAGCAGAGTGCAACTAGTGGCTGGGGTTAAGTGACCAGCGCACCGTTTGCTGGCAGGGACCCTACTCCTGCAGAGCTTCTCTGCAAAAGGGCAGCAAGTGCATGGGAGAGTTCCCATGTAGTAGGAGAACACTCCTGCTGTCCTGCTGAGCAGCTCCAGTAGTGACCATGGCAAAGAACCAGGGGGCATCACCCAGGAGAAGCACTAAATGCAAAGACTCACCACAGTGTGAAACCTGGGACTTGAGGAAAAGCAACGCTGCAGTGCCGACGCCAGCCAGAGTGTGGCCACAGATTGGGAATAAGAGGCTGAGAGAGAGTTTTATACCAAGATGCTATTTACTTTCAGCTGTGCTGTACCTAGGCAATCCATACGTACACACCTACAACAAGTAATTAAAAACCACCCAAAACCAGACAGCACTAATAAATTAAATACATTTAACTTAGATGGGACAATGGGCATTGTGACATGGGGAGTGAAGGCTGGAGCTACATCACCTTATCTTCTCTAGCATGCAAAGGTCAAGCAATCAGGCTGGAAAAATCCCTCTGGAACCCCCTCCCAGCACGTTTTAGACCATAACTTATGACAGCCTTGGACAACACACAATCTGTCTTCTGTCCTCCACGGTTTCCCAGAAATCACTATGCTCCTCTATCCTCACAACATGCAAACACTTTCATTTTTCTTTCACTGCACCACTTCATTGTTCCTTCTTCTAGTACACAAATGCTTTCCTATCTAATGAAAACAAAAGCAGAGTCCCTAGAGCCCATCAAAGCCTTGTCCAATGGCATTTTTGTGGCACTTAGCTTACATCAGTCTGTCTGTGGAGGCAAGCAAAGGTGACTGCTTTACACAAATGGAACAAATCCAAACATTTCAGATTTAACACAAAGGTTTAATGGAGCCCACGGGCACTAATGTTCTACCTGGCATCCAGTGACTTCTTACACCTTCATTTGAAACAGAAGATGGACCCCACCCTGAATTTGAAGGTAAGAATAGGGACTTTCAGGAGTCTTTGCATGACACAAGCACAAGCAACAGTGACTTTCAGAGAAGCTTGTTCTCTTGTATTGCTTAAATGCTTTGAAAACATCTCCCAGATGAGGGTGGAGAGCGTGTTTGCCATCCCATGCCTTAAGTAATGCCTGCTAGGGGAAAAGGAAGCTCTGGAGCTGTGGTATGAGAATAGCAAGTGACCCTCTCAGCATGCGCCGCAGCAGAGTTCAGAGCAAGGACCATGCACCCTACCTGTACTGACCCACAACAGACCAAAACCTCAGCGACTTGGCTGAGGTCCAGGCTTCCTGCTCCCCCCATGGCAGCTTCCAGAGTTCTAGGAGAGCTGCAGTTCCTGTTCACATGAACTGTTGAAGCCACTACCCCTGTGGATCCCTCATTAGTCTGAGATGACTGTGCCAGCAGGTTGACGTTAGCAGCAGCAAGGCAGCAGTTGTATGAGAGCCATGCTGAGCATCGGGGGAAGGGACTTTGGGGAGCCAGCAAGCCCTGGCACCAGCAGCTGGCAGCCAATCACACCACTGACAGCTGCTGCTTTTCTTCCACGTATGCTGAGCATCCAATCCAGACGGAGAAACGAGGTGGCATTTGCCTTCAGGGCAGGCAAGAGTGTTACTGTACAGGTACAGCTGGAATGATGAACCTTCCATGATGTGTGTACACTGTAGCTCTGCGGTTGTTAGGTTCTCTCTAAGTAGGCTCAGCTGGAATAGACTTGATCCTCCTTCCACACACCACTGGGAATGGATGTGATCCCCATCTGCAACTCCTTTGCTCCCCCTTTCCAAACCGGATGGAAATGAGCCTGCTGGTTCTTTATCAACTCCCGTCTCCACCTGCCTCTTTTGGTGATGTCTGCTACTGATCCTGCTCTGTCCTGCTTCAGTCTGTGTGACTGTCTTTCTCATCCTTTGGAGGCAGCAGGTTTGACCTGGCTGGAGAGCTGGTGGCTTTCTTGATCACCTCCATCCACCTGGCAAGAAAGGACACAGGAAAGGCTCAAGCCTTCAGCCCTGCGGTTGTGAGCTGTACCCCTCTTTCACCAAGCCTCACAAAACATCTCTTCCTTTCTTCTTTAATTCTTTTAGAAATCCATGGCAGCGGCTGGGAACTAGGGGGTGTGGTAAATACACTGCACAGCCCATGAGAGATATTGCTCAGGATTCACCAACTCATGGCTCCATCACTTGCCCTTGTGCTGGTGTAGAGCAGTAATGCAGCAGAAGTTCAGACACGTATCGAATGAGCAGTTCCTACCAAGAAGGGGTCTTGGGAGCAGAAGAGGAGCACAAGCCATTGACTAACTTCATCTCTGCTAAATCCACAGCCTTTCCCCCCAAACTCCGTCAGAGATGCTCCTCTTGTGTTCTTTTATACCCTAACTCCAGCTGTCCCTGCCTTGTAGGTGACATTTAGCATGATTTGGGCAGAGAGCTGAGTAATGCAGTCATGTCTGTTCAGCACGTGCTGTGTTTGGTTCATTGTCACACTAAGCAGCATCAACTCCGATACTAAAATTGCTGTTACTTAGGCAAAGATCTTTGCTTGGGGTCCCTGGCCTGCAAAATCTGATTTTTTAGCCTTGCCTCAGGAGTTTGAGACAAAACAGGCCTGGCTTCTCTTCACAAGACTCCCTCCTTCAGCTTCATTACTGAGAATGTGCTGTAAGGTATTCAAGGAGGAAAAAGGAGGGCTCTGGGTGATCAACCAGTGAATGACCAGCATGTCCCATACCAGTAGAGACAGAGAAACCAGAAAGTTACCTCTCAAAGGTGTATTTGCTCTCGGCCCTGAAGAAATACACGTGGGACTTGAACTGCAGCTTGAAGACATAATCCTTGTGAATGCCGTCTGCCTCGACAGGGGAGCTGATGGTGTAGCCCAGCAGCGGGAGGCTGGCCAAGGGGTAATCGTCCTGCAAGAGCCCAGCAGCCCAGCCCTGAGTGCAAGCCATGATCCACCCCAACACACCCCCCCTCCTCTGTACTCTACGGCCAAGGTCTTCGCACTTTTGTTCAGGAGAGAGCAGCAGGAAGAGCAGACTTTATCTTCTGAGAGGATTCTGACAGCTTACAATGAACCCTTTCTCCAGCTCCTTTCACTGCTCTCATAGAGCTCCTTGCTTCCAGTCCCCTGCCTGATGCTGCCTTCTTGGGCTCCCCTGTGGTTGCTGGTAAGGGCAACAATGCTCATGAAGGGTCTAGAGAACAGGTCTGGTGAGGAGCAGCTGAGGGAACTGGGGTTATTTAGCCTGGAGAAAAGGAGGCTTAGAGAGACCTCATTGGTCTCTACAACTCCCTGAAAGGAAGTTGGAGCCAGGTTGGTCTTTTCTCCCTAGTAACAAGAGATAGGACAAGATGAAAGAGCCTGAAATTGCGCCAGGAGAGGTATAGGTTGGAGATTAGGAAAAATTTCTTTCCTGCAAGCCTGGTCAGAAATTGGAACAGGCTGCCAAGGGAGGTGCTGGAGTCACTGTCCCTGGAGATGCTCAAGAAATGTGTGGACATGGCACTTTGGGATGTGGTGGTGTTGGGTCAGTGGTTGATTGGATGATTTTAGAGGTCTTTTCCAAATGATTCCCCCTTCACACCCTCTCTTTGGAAATCCAACAGATCCAACCCAAAAGTAGAAATACCCCTCCCAAAAAAGGTGCTCTCCAAGGCAAAGAACCTGGATAAAATAAAGAGAGCTTATTGGGTCAATAAGATGAGAAGACACAGGCTGCACTGCAGCACAGGTCACCACCAGGTCACTGGTAGCTGCTGAAGGCACCACTGGCCTGTTTACTGAAGGCCAGCAGGGAGAGAGATGGACAGAGACTGACCAAAGACTGCTGATTCCCCCCTTGCTGCCATTAGCCACTGCATGAGGAGATGTTTTCTCCCTTATGCACAGAAGGTCAGGACCACTAACAGAACTGGCAACCTTGGTTAAATCCTGAAAGAAAGGCCAAGGCCTTAGAGAGACCAGCTTCATTATCAACCACCTCCTCTTCCACTTGTTACCCTCCTTGCAACAGCAGTGAGCTGCAGCTGGAGCAGAAAGCCAAGGACCTCCAGGCTCCCCCTCCACCATAAACATGGTCCCAGCAGGGACATTTGCTCACCTGGTGTGTTTTGTAGAAGAACAAGCAGAAGTTGGTGAAGACAACCCACAGTTTCTGCCAGCCATTGCTGTTCTTGAACTTCCTCAGCAGGTATCCAGAGAGCTGGTTCTAGCACAGAACAGAAACAAAACTACCATGAAACCAACCACAGGTTGCTGTCCTTCAGGAGACAACAGCTGCTGCAGGTACACAGCTTGCTGCTGCTTGCCCTAACCACTCCTCCACTTCCTCTCCTGCTATAAAAGGTGACTGAGTGACTTTGTACCTTCAGTTCACTACTTCCTAACTGTCTCCTTCTGACCAAACCAGTGATTTCTCTCCATCACCAGCAAGTTCTCCTGCCCTGGCATGGCTGAGTGCTTGGCACAGGAGGGCTCTGCACTGACCCATGCCTCGAGTGACCGTTTGGTCGCTGAAGGCACAGGTCAGCACAGTGCATTCCTGTGGGGTCAGAAGGATGTGACAGCCAGGAGGGCACCCACCCCTTCAGCAACCTTTCTGTATGTGCAGGAACACCAGGCAGGACACACCAAGTGAGAGGGAAAACAAAAGCAGAAGAGGAGAGAGAGGATGCCAGGGTTGTGGCCAAGTTACGTGTGGTAGCTTCACGAAGCCAAGCCCAGCAGGCTGCAGGGAAAGTTCCACCTTGGAGTCAGAGCTTCTGAGTGCTTCTGTGGTGGGATAAAGGAACCTACAGCACAGAATAGCAGCAAGTGGAGCAGATGTGGGTGGAGAACCACTTTGGGAAGCATAAACTTGAGGAGATCCTGTTTCACCAAGGCAAGGTTACAGCTGCCCTGGCTGGCTGGGGCTTCCTCACACCAGCATGTGTAGGCTCACTAAGCAACCACAAAGTGAGCAGCAGGACACTTTCCTTGGCATCCCATGGCTCCTCCCCACCAGCACAGAACATGAGAGGCATTTTTACCTGGATCATGCACAGGTAATCAGACAGGGATAGGCTCTGGTTCCGGTACCAACAAACATGGGTGATTGTGTTGGGCCGTTGGGCCTGGCCCAGCAAATAGCGAGGAGGAAGCTCTGGAGAAACAGCAAGAGAGCAGAAAACTGAGCAGAGAAAAGCAGGAGAGAAAGAGAAAACCAGAACATTAGGACAAGAGAAGTGATGCAAGAAAGGCATCTGTTAAAGGAAAATGGATTGTGAAAAAAAATGGTGGTGTTAGAACACAGATGGAAGCAAGAGGGAGCTGCAAACCCAACATGTTCAACCTCAAGGCTTGCAGCTGGGTGGCCTCATTACTCAGGGGCAGCAGAGCAAGATGGTGCCTTCCACGAGGGAAGGAAGGCTGGTCTCCTCCAAAAGAAACCCTTTGCCAGCTAAAATGTCCCACTTGTGGACCCTATGCCAGGGTAACATCTGTAGGAGTACCTTCACTGAGCTGATGGGTAGGCTTTCTACACCCCAAATCCCCAGGCGCTTCACAGCTCAACTTCTGACTCCTTCCATCAAAACAGAAGTGCCCTACCAGAAGGGCAGGGAAGGTGGGAAGGTAAATACACAGATGAGCACCCTACCCCACTGCTGTCTGTCTAGCTAGTGACCTTCTTTTTCTAGTCTAGTTTTTCTTCACTTTCTGTCTAGTTGGTGACCATTTTCATGGTTATTTTGGGTTCATCTCATTCCTGGAAGATTTCCATGCATGTGAGCCTCCAGGAAGGTGTCCTACCTGGCTGCCTTTGCCAAACTGCAGCCTACAGTGAAAGCATGGTGCCAGTGCAAGCAGAGCTCTGTGTAAGAGACACTGGAGAGACCCTGGTCTCAAAATCTGCAGGATTCAGTACCAAAGCGTGCTGACAGTGCTGCATGGATTTCCCTTCCCACATCAACATCCTAGAACACCTCCACGGCTAAAGTATCCAAAATTTCAATCCAGAAGGATCATTCCTCTTGCACAATGGCCTCATTAATGTTGATGGCATAATAATGGTATGTTGGCTTTTCATGACGTCCTTAGGGCCAAGTTCTTATGCGTGATGAGATGTGGTGCTGAGAGGCTTGGTTTAGCACCAGATTTGGTAAGGTTAAAGAACAGTTAGGGTTTGATGATTTTAAAGGTCTTTTCAAACAAAACCAATTTACGATTCTATGATCAAGTCCTGCTGAGAGGTGAGACCCAAGGAAACAGCAGCCCAGCAGGGCACATCACAAATCCTTGTTCAGCATTGACATAATGCTGGCATAAAATGGCCCTTTCTAAGCTCACTGTTCACCCTTGCCATGAGAGACGGGCAAAGAAGTTGTCCTCCCTCTGAGCTTGAAGCACTCTCATTAATTCCAGGTACACTGTAGCAGCTAACCAGACCTCAGTGCAGCAGAGCCAGTCTCTGAAGGAAAGTATCATGGACAAGTAACAGCCTCCAGCAAGGCTGAGGAACAATCCAGTCCTTCAAGATCAGTCAAGATAGACTGGCTTATCTTGGAAGTGACCTCAGAGATCACCTACTCCCTGCCATAGGCAGGGACACCTCTCAACTAGACGTGGTTGCTCAAGGCCTCATCCAACCTGGCCTTGAACACCCCCAGGGAGGAGGCATCCACAACCTCCCTGAGCAACCTATTCCAGACTCTCACCACCCTTGTGCTGAAGAACTTCTTCCTAAGATCCAGTTTAAACCTATTCTCCCTCAGCTTCAAACCCTTGTCCTGTTGCTACACACCCTCTCCAGCCTTCCTCTAGGATCCCTTTAAGTACTGGAAGGCAGCTCTAAGGTCCCCTTGGAGTCTTCTCTTCTCCAGGCTGAATGACCCCCAGCTCCCTCCGCCCATCCTCACAGCAGAGTGCTCCAGCCCTTGGACCATCCTCATGGCCTCCTCTGGACTCACTCCAACAGCTCTGCTTCCTTTAAGCCGCTGCTGAAGCACAGCCCTGCTGTCAGGAGAGGTGGGCATGCAGACACAGACATGCAGAGAGGGACCAGCATGCAGCAGCCTTCTAGGGGGCTCCGCTCTCCTGCAGCTGCAGAGGCACTGCGGAGGAGCAGGGGCAGATGGGGCAGATGGAGCAGATGGAGGATGAGCAGCAGGCGAGCGAGCCAGGACAGACAGTGACACGTCAGAGCTGTGCCTGTGGGTACCTCGACAGCCACACTGTGGTCAGTCATGGAGATGCTGGTGTTGCGGTACCAGCACACGTGCACGGTTGTGTTGGCACGGTGGTGGCTCTGCCTGTCCAAGGAGCTACGAGAAGAGTGAATATCATCTTCGGACTCCTGCTCTAGAGAGACCTCATCAGAGGATCCTGGGGGAGGAGAATTTGGCAGCGGTTTAAAAGTGTGCAATACAAAGAGCAAGAGAAGCTGGGATGCCTGTGAAAACCTTTTCCTCTTGCAATGGTCCAGGCCTAAAGGAGGTCAGCTTGAATTTGTCACACAGGTCCCCAAGGCCACTCTGAGCAGATCATTTTGGCTTTCATCACTCGGCTCCGCTTGGGACAGCTGACTCAATACTGTGTGAAACAAACCAACCAAGAGCCCCACAATCCCCATTCAGCTGATCTGTAGCGAGGAATAGGAAGAAGCGCTCCAAGAAGGGACACTTCAGCACATCCACAACACCACCGGAGATCCACACAACAATGCTGGGCTATGAGAGCTGATCTCCAAAGACCCCACACTTCTGGAGGAGAGAAAATGCACTCCGTGGTTAAACTGAGAAAAACCCAGGGAAGAGATGAGTAAGAACCATATCAAATAAACAGCTCTGCAGTTGGAGCATCTTCTGCTGCATCTAAAGCTAGCAGGAACATCAGCTTAGGAAGGCAAGTATATTCCTTTTGATTAAAACCAAACAGAAGCACAAGTAACTCTCCATTGCCATATGCAACACAAAAATATTCCGTGCCTGTACTCGAATTCACAACAGCAGAAGTGAAAAGTGACAACTGATGCTCTTCAAGAGGGCAGGAAGCACCACTTACTGTTGGAGCGACTGCACACTGAGTTTTCCAGAAGCATGTCAGATTTCTCAGTAGATTTCTTGGCCATTTCAATTGCCATGTTTAGGTCTTCCATCCACTTCCCCATCTCCAGGCGAGTACTGCAAGGCAAACAGAATGGAGCAAGTTGAGAGTGGCCTTCAGGAGCTGTGAAAGCAAGGCAAAGTGAATGGAGACCACCTCAGCCTGGAGCCCTGGCACAGTTCTGGGCTGCTGGAGGAAGGCACAAGTCACTGTCCAGTACAAGGAGCAGTACCTCTGTATTGAATGCATTGAAGTAACAAATTCCTCCAGAGCATGAACTACACACACAGGAAGGTGGCCTCACACAGCTTCCACCTCTATTTTCAAGCCTTGAATCCAGACTAAAATAACCATTAAAGATTTAGACTTTACAGCAGAGAGAATGAGCCAGGGGACCACATAATATTCCCCTCTAGAGCTACTGGTTGCAGATTTTGTTCTTCACACAAAGAACTTCATAGCTGGTAGGTTATCTCCAACATGAAATCATACTTCACTCCAAAAAGAAAGTTCCCTGGAGGAAAAAGACCGGAGGGTGTTTGGTTGACCGCCAGATAAAGGTGAGGCAGCAGTGTGCCCAGGTGGCCAAGAAGACTACCAGTAACAGTACGGCCAGCAGGACCAGGGCAGTGATTGCCTCCCAGTAATGGGCACTGATGAGGCCATACCTCGAGTACCAGGTTCAGTTTTGGCCCTTGAGGTGCTGGAGTGTGTCCAGAGAAGGGCAATAAAGCTGGTGAAGGGTCTGGAGAACAGGGCTGGTGGGGAGCAGCTGAGGGAACTGGGGTTGTGTAGTCTGCAGAAGAGCAGACTGAGGGGACATCTCATGTCTTTCTACACCCCCTGAAAGGAGGTTGGAGTCAGGTGGGCATTGGTCTCTCCTTAGCACAGAAAAAGAAGAAACGGCCTGAAACTGTGCCAGAGGAGGTTTCGGCTGCAGATTTATGAAAAATTTCTTTGCTGCAAGAGTGCTCAGGCATTGGAACAGGCTGCCCAGGGAGGGGCTGGAGTCACCATCCCTGGACATGTTCCAAGAAATGTGCAGACCTGGCACTTGGGAACATGGTTTAATGGCCTTGGTGGTATTGGGCTGATGGTTGGACCAGATAATCCTAGAGGTCTTTTCCAACTGAAACAATTCTGTGGTTCTATACTGGAAGCAAAGCAACCTGAAAGACAGCACAGCTTTTAAAGGGCATGGAGCATTCACTTTACATTTCAAGGAAGTAAAACACAGAAAAAGGAAGATGAGGACCTCTTTCACCCCAGAGTGTCCATTGCAGAGACAGGGCTCATGCCACAATGACAGGAATGAGAGCTTTGCAGCTGATACCTGTGCAGCTGTGGCCATGGGTACGTGGCAGTGCAAGGTTTTCCTGCAGGCATGGCCACGGTGTGGCTTTTTTACCTCTGGCTGCACTCCCTGTGTGCACAGCTGCTGCTGCAGTGCTATACATAGCACTGGGGTTTGCTTGGGAGGGGCTGGGGGACT
>VWYK01051263.1:2482-14373 GCA_013399775.1 Semnornis frantzii | reverse complement strand
TTTTGGTTTTTTTTTTTCCTTTTTTTTTTTTTTTTTTTTTTTGAAGCTGGGATAGGTTTCATTTTGTCAATCAACAACATCAAATTGGAGGTGTATGCAGGTCAGCATTACTTAATCAATGCTTGTTTTAAATATTTTTTTAAAAATAACTTTAAAAGCATTGCTATTCTTTATTACTACTGTATATATACTGGCACAAGAAATACAGGACTGCTGTCTTCATTTGTACTGGTAAAGGTCACACTAACTTGATCATTTTCTGGACACCGTATCTGTGTTTGCAAGGGCGCGTGTGTAGACCCTCTGGACACATTCAGAGCCTGACAGCTTGGTGTATTCCTTCTTTCCATCATTTCATTATGTGACCCATGCCAGTTGCTAAATCATTATATTCACAAGAAATCATTGTACTGCTGTGTCCTGTACTTACTGCAAAAGCTGTAACTTCAAAATTATGCATCCTTTTGAAAAAAACCAAAAACCAAAAACCCTCTTCCAGATAGCCTGTTTGCAGCTAGCATCTTTTGGTGACAGGCCTGCTAACTTCATTTACTGCTATCTGCTTCTATACAAGTGATGGGCTGTAGAGTCACTGATAAATTTTGCAGAGAATTTTAGGCCCTAGGTTTTTCTCCTAGCATGTTTATATAAGCAATGCCTTCTGATTATCAGTTTATGCAGCTGTTTGAATAGTAACTATTCCCTCAGAGGATTTATTTAATTTTTGTCCATTTTCTGCTCATTGTCAAAGAAGCTGACAGTGTTTGGTGGACAGTCCAGTTTACCTGGTCAATTTTGCATGGCAGTTATTTTTAAAATAAAAGAGACTGCTTCCTGGGAACACACGTCTCGTGTAATTACCTCTGAGTAAACTTATGCTGTGAATGCACATCTGAACTGCACAGTTCTTACTGTTTCTAAGTAGTTTTAATATTTATAACAGTTCTAAAAAGGAAAGGCCAGCAGTTTTAGCACAACATGCCTTGCATGATTTATTCATCCCACAGACAGTGACTATGTATACAGGTTATTAGGTGAATAAATACTTCCTTGAAGGAAACAAAGCTCCTGTGCTCTGTGCTTGTATACAACAAGCTTGTAGTGTGCAAACCAGCATTCAGTTGCGTTAGCAGTCCATTGCCCATTACACAGAGCAACTCTGAGGCGAGCAGCCCATGGCCCAGAGGCAGCACCACAGGCACAATACTTTCCTGATCAGAGCACAAGCTGCAGGGGTTTGTGAGTTGCTGACTGTTTCTTCTGCCGAAAGCAGTAATTTGTAAAAAAGAAAAATATATAATTAGCTTACATTTTATGCTTTGTCAGGAAGTCATGACTTAACCTAGGGAGAGATATGTAAGCACAGTGTAGTCACCTCTTTTCACCAAAGTGACTCCAAAGTTAGGCCCTTCCAGGTGGTCTCTGCGAGAGTCCCACCGTGAGCTGAATGCAGCGCTTGGAATCTTTTATATCCTCACTAGGCAGAAGATTTCACTGGAACTGCCTCCAGTCGCTGGCCTTTGACAGACAGCAGGACAGCCCTTGGCAGAGTGCAGAGTGATTTGCCTTTGAATCCCTGTGATGTCCCTGCTGCAGATGAGTCGCTTTGTGAGTGCTGCAGCCTGACGCGCTTACACGTTTAGCTCCAGTCTGCACGTTGCTCTCTGATAGCTTCTGGTGAAACCGCAGGTATCATTTACAATCTATGATGATCCAGGTGCTTTAGGCTCTTTGCTTTTTGCCTGTGTCTGTCCCACTTTTTGTGCAAGGACCTCACTGAAGAGGTGTGCCAGGGTGTCCCCTTCAGGACAGGCTCCCAGCTGAAATCTCCCTCTCAGGTTCAGCAGGCTGTGAAAATTGGCCTGGACTTCATTCATGTGGTCTTTAGTGTCTGCCAGTTCCTGTGTCTGTCTACACTTGTCTGAGGAAGTGGTTTTGTGTTCTAGGTAGAGAGAGTCTTTCCTGCCAGGACAGTTTCTGCTAGCCTGGTGATAGCCAGAGCTGATGACGCTGATTTAAACCTTTTCTACAAAGTTTGGTTATTTGAGTAAATGTATGTATGCAGACTCCCACTTCCAAAGGCAGGCAAGGGCTTCATCACCTCTTTCCCTCATTTGATTACGCAGCTTACCACTGCTGCTATTGGATTACATCTGCAGCTGTTAACCAGCTGCTCCCAGTTACACTTTAGTCTTGTTAGATTCTTAGTATGATGTAAACAGAAAACAAAACAGAAAAAAACCCAGTTTGTTATCAGACCTCATGACTCATGAAACCTTTCTGAATATTACTTTTGAATTAGTCAATAATCTGTTCTGATGCTATAATGTAAATGGAAATGTGGCATCCAGAGTAATGAGAGAGTTCACATGCACAGCACACATTGTCTCATCTCTAAAATATCACTGTAACCCTATGCAAGAAAGATAAGTTAACTTTCTTACAAACTCAAAGAAACTCTCTGATTCTTGTCAAGCTTTGAGCACTTTTGTGTGTTTGAAGTTCTTTTGGCACTGCTTCTGTCTGAATGAAAGACAGTTTTCTGCATGATAAGCAAACCTCAAAGGCTGATACTCCTGGCTGTGCATTTCCTTCCAAATTAAGATTACATTTTCTGGTGGAAGTAAAGAGACATTGCATAGCATTAGAGATTGTTTATGTAAATTTATAGTCACCTAATAATTGAGAGTAATTATTAAGGTCTACTAAACAAAAAGGAGAGATGGTGTGATCCAGTGTCTTTGTGAAATGAGCTCTGAGATGGAAGACTGGGTCAGTGGTAACATGGTGAGGTAATTAGGGTTTGACTTCCAGAGACAAAAGAAAATATGTGAAGCTTGAATTCATAGCAGGTTACCAGGAAGCTTTAGAGTTCAGGCATAAAGCTCTGAGCTTTGTTTATGCTGGGATCCTAAAGCAGTTTTTACACTATGATTAGCTTTGGCTGGCATGAGGATGAGGAGTCAGACTCAGTAAAACCATGATTTGCACAAATGTAAAAAGCATAGTCCTAGCTGTAGTTTCTAGCTGGCCTAGAAGAGGTATGGGGCAAAACTGCGTATGTGGAAAAACTCAGATGCAAGCACGTTTACACTAATGTGGACTGTCCCACGCAAATGTATAAATAAAAGTTAGCAATGACAACTATTTTTCAGGATGCTGAGCTAGAACTGCAGGTAAACACTCATCAAATTTAATTTTCTTCTTTGAATTTGCTTGAATCTTGGCAAATCTTAGCAGCAGCAGAAATGCTACTGATGTGCATTGAGCATTCTGAGCTTTCTGCAATTTGCCTGTGTATTAAGCATTGTATCCTCGGCTCTGGGAAATCCCAGGACACTGGAAGCAAACCCAAGTAAAAGTATGAAAAAAAAAATCAATACTCTTGATTTCAAAGACCAGCAAAGACATGAGTCAGTCACAGAGACGTCATTCCTTGCTATCTTCCCTGTCACTTTCAGCCATTATTTCAATGGAAATCAATTTAAAGTGCTATCATAGATGGAGCATCTTCTGACTAGATTTTTGCCAAGACCTTTGGGGTTTTTTAAATGCAAGCTTTAGAAAAAAAGAATAAAGTTGGTGGCTGACCATCGACAACTGGTAAGTTAAATGAATGCCTGGTTTTGGGAGGAAGCAACCGGGTGAAAAAGTGCAATTAACTATTACCTGATCACTGAAGAAACTGTGTAGTCACACAGCCCTTGGGGAACAGCTGTTTCCTCATAGTATTATCTAAAACACAAATAAAAGGCAAGGTCAAATTCTGTTGTGTATTTCATATGTTCTCTAAGTGTAAGTCATGGTAGACTTTGGTCTATAATGCACTACTCCCATTACCTGATGAAGGTCTTGTGGCTGAGTTACAAAACTGGAAGTTAGAAGATCTAGATTTCCATCTTTACCTCAGGCTTCCTCTGGAACTTCAGACAAGTCGCTACTTTTGTGCCTTAGTGTTCCAATCCACAGTGTAAACGTTAGGTAAATGTGCCAGTTTTTGTAAAGAGTGTCTTACAAAGAAAGTGCTTTTTTCTTGGACTGCCAATATATTCCATGCCTATATCCATCGGGGCTTGTGAGCCTGGGCATGAGATAGTTCACTTAGCTGAAAACAGGTACTTTTCCCTACTTTTGCTCTGATGTTGTGCATAGAGAAAAAGAATAAGCATCAAAACAAATGTGAATAATCTGCAATGGTTTGTATTACAGGTTTCTATCCAGCCTTAAAACATCTTTTCAGCAAAGACTGTTGAAAACTTGAGACTCTTTCTTCTTTGAGCAGTACAGAAATCATGAATTTGTTCTGGAAGTTTGCGATATGAGAAAATATTTTGAAGTTTTGCTTGCCCAGCAGAGATGATTCCAGAAAATACTGAACCTGACCACTTTACCATCAATGTTCAGGGAAAGAAAATATAGTGTCTTAGGACTTTAATATTCATTTTAAAATAGCCTAGGTGGCACAAAGATAGCTTGGGTGAGTTTTCCAGGGTAGAGTAAGGAAGAAATCTCTTTGACTTTGTATCTCTGTGGAGATTGGCCAATTACATCTGCTGTGAGCCCTGAGGAAGGATGTGGTGCATTTGGTATCCCTTACAGTGTGTGTTACTGATTTCCACTGTTAAGTGTGCTGTTGTGGCTACAGGAAGGTGAGTATTCTGTTATGATCAGCAGAATTTCCAAGGGAGCCTGACAGGATCAACACCTACCACCTGCTTTTCTCTACACAGGTCCATGCAGCAACTGTACTTTCCAGGTATAAGCACCAATGAGCTTAAGCAGTTTTTGAATCTGTTTATATACCACTGTATAGATTTCACTCTTGCAATAGTATAAATGGGTTTTGTGAGCTCAGAGTTGACCACTGGCAAATGACAACTTGGGTGGCCTCCAACTGCCAAAACACATTTAAAGCAAAGATTTCCTTCACTATGTTTTAGTATTTGCATTCTTTTAACTGGGACAGATGAACATGTATTGGTCCTTGTGAAAGAAAAAATGTTAATGAAAGGAATACTAAAAATCACAAGCAAGTACTTACCTATTCCTACTGAAGAATATAATATGAGTCGCCCTCTGTCATAAGCATATCAAAGTGCTGCAAGCAGAAAGGGAACCGTACTTTAAAAAGAGCTATATTCTACATTTTCTTCATATCACCAAAGCATACTGACAGAGAAGTAGTGTGATCTGTGACAGCGCAACGTGAACCAACGGAATTAAATCATATTATTCCTTTAGCTGTTTTATTCGTCTCACCATAGTCACTAGAGAAATTGAGGACAGGGAGACAGGAGGACTGTGCAGACTGGAGGGTTTTCTAACACCTGCACATGGAGAACCAATATTTTTCTCTCTAATCTGTATTCTGTTAACATTCCCCTTAGGAGGGACAGAGAAAAAAATGAAGTCAGATCAAAGTGACATCACAGTTTTGTCATTGACAAAAGGTGCCTTTCATTTACACAGACTATTGGTGCAAGTTTTCCATGACTCAGCAAACTGAGGGGTTTGGCTGTCAGAATAAAATAGATTTTCCTGGAACACTGCCACAGTTCAGTGTGCTTTCACTTAGTGTTATCAGAAACTGAAAGTTAATAAAATTTATAGCAGCAAAAATTTCCAGCAAATCCACTACCTTACTGGAGAAGGTAGAGCATTCAGCAGCGCCAGCAGCCATCCTATCTGTCTTCAGAGGTTGTCCTTGTGGCGATTCATATCTAGACTACCTTTTGTAAGGCAGGAAAAGGATGGAGTTTCATGATATTTAAAATTCTAGTTTTGTGTTTTAGAGTTAGTTTCTGCTATCCCATTGATAGTTTATCTTCCAGAAATATAAACCACATGTTTGTTAGTGTAAGCCCAAAAAATTCTTTCAGGACCTATTCTAAGTGATTCTGATTTAAACTCTGGTTTCAGAATTCTGCACTGTGTTTTCCCCCTGTTAAGAGGCTCAGGCAGGGTCTCCATCACTGCAGACTACATGAAATGGTTCTACACTGCTCTGTGCAGCTGGTGAAATTCATCCATGACATTAGTTCAGCTTCTCTCAAATGCAGAGGTGGAAAAATAACTTGTGACACCTAAAATGAACTGTGTGATCTACTCTGGGTGACCCTGCTCTGGTAGGGAGGTTGGACTAGATGATCTCTTGAGGTCCCTTCCATTCCCTAACATTCAGTGATTCAGTGATTCAGTGATGTGATGCAATTTAAACTAGATTATAAACTCACTGTGTACTGAGACTATGGTCTCTCCATTTTGCTTTACGCAGAAGTGCAAGGCAACAGCTTTTCATAAGAACTTTTTTCAAAGTTCTTATGGAAAGAACCAATTTGTGCTGTGGGAAGGAAGAGCAAGTTTCAGTGGGCAGAAATCTAGCTTATTTTTCTGGACATCCTGTGCATTACTTTCTAGCTAGAGTAAATTTCATTGTTATGAGCCCAGTCCTTAGGGTCATGAAGGCATCTGATATTTTTCTGAAAATATTCTGGAGAATTAAAACTGGAATATAAATTGAAAAAATCCTCTTCACAGGTCACACCACCTAGAGAGTGCATACCTGCCCACTTCACCAGTCTGATGAAACAGACCCTGCATGGCCTGTCTTTGAGCTTTGTAACATTGGCTGTGGCTCATTGATGTAGTTTCTAAAGACTTTCATAATCTGGATGCTCTGTACTGTCAGTATTCTGTTCTTTTTCTTCTCTCAATACCATGATTCCCCTCTCCCTTATTAACACAATGATGACTCCTTTGTTTCCAGTAAATCTAATACATTGCTCATAAATCAGTTGGTGAAAAACGTCATACCCATTTCTGCTGCAGAAATACTCCACTGTATGCTCGTGTTCTGCTCTGTGTTGTTGGAACTTTTCCCAAAAAGCATTTAATTATGTTTTCTCTTTCTCTGGTTATCTTTACTCTTATCTGAAACATTTTTTTTTTTTTTTTTTTTGAGCTGCTTCATCTGTCTCTATAAACTAGATAGCCAAGTTGTATAATCCTTGGGCTGGCAACGGTGTTACAGACTGTTAGAGGACCACTTGTTTTATAAATGTTGAACCTGGATCCCAAAATGCATTCTGCTTAAAAACTGTGCTGTTAGATATTATGATGACACTTGCCAGAGCTTGGCATTAAGAAGCAAAGACAAGAATTTAAAAAGCACCATCTGTTTGTAAATCTACTTAAACAGCCCCAGAAATAANGCTACATTATCGGACAAACATGTAAGGATAGGCCTGGTTGGGGCCTGCAGAGGCTGGGGGGGAGGACTGGAGCACTGGGGATGATAGATTTAGTTTTGGGATGGGGGAAAATTCAAGGGGGCTCGCTCATGTATTCTGTATCTGCCTTGTAATTTCTATCTGCAAATTCTCTCCAAATACAATTCTGTGTTTTTTCTCCAATTCGTTTGAGAGCTTTACTCTGTCGGTTTCTTTAAACCCACGACAGGTGAGTACCTAATTTCAGTGAACGATAAAAGCAATTGATACACAATTGCAGAACCACCCTCCTTAAGGAATAGCTGTTGCAGCACTTATTTACCACCCCAAAGCAAAGCAAACCAGACCTAGTTCGATCGTGTCTGGTAGAGAAAATAAAATCTTACTTTGCAGATAGGAGTAAATTAAAAAATAGGGCCCTAGAACATAGTATAAACACTTTCTGCTGAATGACACCCAGGGCTGTTCATATTCAGCAGCAATATGCCCACTTGGTTCATCTAGTCTAGAGAAGGAAGATTATACAGAGTAAATGCAGTCCATGCTGCCACTAAATACAGAGAACAAGAGCATTCCAGAATCAGGATGCTGTCACAGATTTTTAAAGATATACCTTAATGTCAGATATTTGCTCTATAAAATGAGTTGTAAAAATAACATGTGAGCTATAAAAATAAATTCAAAGGAATTAAAGTGTATTGCTCTTTGACAGCATAAATACATGGGACTACTTTTTTCCATATCTGTCCTTTGCAACATCTCTTTAGACCAAATACTTTCTGAAAAGTTGAGGTTTTTCTTACACAGAAAACTACAGGAGAGCTGAATTCTTTATCCATGGTCATGGTGAGATTGGGTAGATTCAACACAAGGGAAATTTTGAGCCCATAATTAAAATAGAAAATAAATCAGTTGTTTCGAATATACTGACACCAATTCCTGAATGTAATTTTCAGTGACAGATAAATTCAAACAGTAGAAGTTTGGAAGCCTCTCCACTGTGAAGTTTACATCTAAATCCACGTTTATTATTACTTTGTCTTTTATGTAATGAACGCCAGTTTCAGCAATGGAGAAGGAAAATGAAAAATAGCAATACAAACATGTCACTTATATGCTTCAGGAAGCCACATTTTCATGTCTGAAGATGTTGGGATCATGGTACAAAAAAAAAAATTATTATTACTATTATTATTGTTGTTGTTGCTTAATAATTTGAGTACTCAGTGATCTTGTCTACATTTTGAGTGACAGGACAGCTAAGTTCTATGTAGCCTTTATCACCTGGAGACTAGCTAAAATGTTTTGTCCTTCTGCTTCTTTGCTGGTGTGGTGAATGACGTGTTAGTTTGAAAACACTCATTGCTTTCCCTCTCATTTTGCCTTTTTAATCTGAACACCTCAAGGCTCTGTATAGTCATGCTCTTCTAACACATGTGTTGTGGACCTTGTTCTTAATGCTGCAAGATTTAACAGAAAAAGCTTTACCTCTTTAAAATTTTCTTTGTTACTTGCATGTTGGTACTCATTTATGTAAAAGTGCCAAGACACACTCCAAGATCTGCGTTTGCAGAGCTGTGCTGATAACAAGAGCACTGAGATCAGTTAAAATGCTCGATTTTATTTGTAATAAATCTCAAGTAGAAAAGGGAACTCTTTAGGCCTGCTATGAAAAGGTACCTTTAACTGCAAAGATGACTGGTTGGGAATAAGGACTTCATGTGACTAGAATAGAGTTGTACACATGAGATCAATACAGAGTGCTGGGAACCACCTCTGCACACTGTGGAGTTACTGCTCTTTGCTGTTCTTGAGTGGGGCTTATCTACAGGAGGAAAAATATCACATGTGGCCCTTAGCTCCCCAAATAAGGTAATATAAGGAAAAAAACTTTAGTTATTTCCATTAACAGAAATATTGGGGCCTAAGACATGAAGTTTATAAATGAGCTAGTTGTATTAACACCAAGCTCACCATTTTTATCTGCTTTCATTAATCAAGAAAACAAAAAAATATTGCAATAGCTTCTGAAATCTTTCATTATGCTGTCACTAATACACAGCTCTAACAGGAGATCTAGTGTGATATGAAACAACAAAAATGTAATGTCATAAAAAAGGACTACAAAAGATGAGGTTATTCTTAAAGAGCTTTTGACAGCTAAAGTATAGTCCTTGATAATGAAACAAATCGCTGTTGATGGAAGAAGAAAGCAGTATGATTTATCTGACTGATTTTAAAACCTCAGCTATAGAGAAGATGCATTTAATTGACTGATGTGAATAATTCAGATGCAGATATGTACATTGTGGCCTTCATAAATTGACATTTGCGTAGTTGGGTTCCCAGAGCAGAATTTAGTAAATAATCCAGCTTTAAAAGCTTTGTAAATGTTAGTATTTTTCTCTCACAGCTACTGTTAATGTATTGGTGATCCCTGCCCCCCATGCTTCAAACAGAATTGAAATGAAAATACTGTAGGACCAGTTTTTACAGTGGATCTAATCAAGGAGATATTTTCAGGAGATACTTCAGGGGAACAACAAACAACAGTCTCTGTGACATCAACACTGCCAATGCTCTGCCACAGTGAGACTTCTAGAGCAAATGCTGCTTTAAAATCAGTCTGCTTAAGAATGTGAGAACCACTATGGCAAGTTCAAAGGCATGTATACAACCCCATAGTATCCAGCTGCCTCATTTAATACACAGGATTACCTCAAATGCCTCTCACTTTCTGCATTCAGAACTGTGCATTATGGGAGCCTGAGTTAGGAGACTGTTTTCCTGTACTTGGTGGAGTGAGGTGGGGGTAATAGTATTCAGTGCAGCTAGAATGACCCAGAACAATGAAGCCTCCGGATCTGAACATGCCTGTCTTTCTCCATTGCCCTCAGAGTGACTGGAGAGATGACTCTCCAAGCATGCAAGTGATACAAGAGCTACTAGTTTAGATTCTTAGAGACAAAATTAATTATCTTTCTTTTCCTTCCCCTTTCTCTGAGCACTACTAAATTCAGAAAAGAATGTTTATCTCTTTGAATTGCAAAAGGTGAAATAGATCATCCTCTTCTACAAGAAAACAATAATATTTTGCAGCTATGAAAAAAAGAATCTGAAATAAACTTGCATCCTTGTGAGGTTCTACTAAGATGATCTAAGTACCTGGGAATGTCACTAGCATCACTGGATATCAGTTATTTACAAAGGACAGCAGCAATTCTTAGCCCCATGGAGATAATGAGAATGAAGGGACTTGTTTGAAGTTACTCAGAGAGGAGCAGGAAATCCAGGTCAAACCCTTATACAATCCTCTGCCCACTTGGCAATACCATTAAAAGTTTTTTCCTTTTGTTTATAACCAACAATGTTGTTCCAATGTTGTTATTGTTTCCATCCATATTTAACTACAGTTAGAAATGGGAAATGAGATGTTGTGTATAGACTCTGCATGATAGAGAGTGGTCTAAGCTAAACACAGGGGAGCCAAGCCAAGGTTGAAAAAAATGTGACCTAAAGAGGAGCTTGGATTTACTTAGCAGTAAACTGACTTGATATCTGTGCATGAATTGAGGACAACTACTAAACGTCCCTATTTTAATTCTCACTGTTGCCAACTTTCTTCATAATAATGTCTTGCCTGAATTGTCCTTGCTAAAAACAAGGAGACAACCTAAAATAAATACCTTTATTTCTGTACTAGTTGAGACCAATGTTTTTTAGTCCAGCCTAGTGACATGGCCAAAGAACTAGTTTATGTAAGAAATGGGGAAACATTTAGTGATCCTTTGAGCTCTTCTCTAATTCAGGCAGTCAGTGCATAAAGAACTGCTGATCTGGTCCATGCAGATCATTGTGTTTAACAGACTTTTATGGACCCACTTCTAACTGTCATTTAATCACTTTTTCAGACCCATTTGTATATTTGGCCCACACAAACTCCTGTATAGTGTTATGGTGCATGTAACACTCTTCCTGTTCCACCAGCATCCAGTGGTTAAATCCTTCCTACTTCTGCTGTGAGAACACTACATAACCACTCCCTGTTTTCTTGTGCTGTTGCTGGTTTTATAAATCTGCTCTGCATATCTAGAGTCTCCAGTGCAATGCCTGGCCCATCTTATACAACCTTTAGGGAAGCTGTTTCATATCCTTAATTCTTTCCAGTGCCTGTGATGCTGGCTGTATATATAAAATAGTTCTGGTTTTCTGAATGAAGAGTGCTTCCTAAGAGGAAGAGAACAGGTTTTGTTGTAGGTTTGGAGGTTGGGCAGGGGCAAAATATTTGTGTAGCTCATTCATAATGGTATATAGTATCTTCTGTGCTTGTGAATCTCTTACTGGTAGCAAGCTATGGCAGCTATTAAATTCCTAGTATGGAGGTAAATATATTAGAAAAGCTGTAAGGAGTATTCAATTATAGATTAGATTAGATTAGTCTGATTAGAGGAGGATTCCATATAAGGCAATAAAATAATTTGATTTTGTTAGAAAAACTTCTGTATCCCAGAAAAAAGGAAACAGAAGTCATCAACACAGATATAACTCCACAAACTTCTTTTGGAATAACTAGGCTAGCACTAGTTCATAAACATAATTAGCAGTGGTATAGATACATATTTGTGTTTCAAATTCACAGAATCATAGAATGGGAAGGTTAGA
>VWYK01051257.1:5244-18930 GCA_013399775.1 Semnornis frantzii | reverse complement strand
CAGTGCTCAAGTCCCTTCATCATCCTTGTAGCCCTCCATTGGACTCTATCCAGTAGATCCCTGTCCCTCTTGAACTGGGGAGCCCAGAACTGGATGCAATATTGCCGATGGGACCTCACTAGTGCAGAGTAGAGGGGGAGGAGAACCTCCCTCAATCTGCTGGACACACTCTTCTTAATGCATCCCACAATCCCATTGGCCTTCTTGGCCACAAGGGAACATTGATGTCCCATGGAGAACTTGCTGTCCACCAGGACTCCCAAGTCCTTCTCTACAGGGCTGCTCTCTAGCAGATCACCTCTTAACCTGTGCTGGTGCAGTTTATTATTCTTTCCCAGACACAGGTCTCTGCATTTGTCCTTATTGAATCTCATTAGTTTCCTCTCTGCCCAACTGTCCAGTCTGTCCAAGTCTTGCTGAATGGCTGCACAGCCTCCATGAGTATCAGCCAAGCCTCCCAGTTGCATATTGTCAGCAATCATCAGCATCATCAAGAAAAAATTAACTCTTCTACAAGTTTAAAGTAGTGAAATGGAGAAGACAGGGAAAACGAACTGTTCAAATGAGCCTTTTGTAATGTATTATTTACTTTCCAAGTGTTCAGGTGCACAGAAAACCACTTTTTAGAAATGTTAATCATTCACACATGTAAATGAAATTGTGAAATCATCTTGAAATGAAGCAAACAAACAAACAAAAAGAAACCTTTCCAGCTAAGATCTATAATAGCTATGATTAATTACTTGAATGAAAGTTTTCAGTAGCATGCAGGCACATTTGTTACCCAGTGTAAACTTACTGTTTCTTACAACCATATGAAAATCTGCAAACAGCCTATTAGCCAGCTGTGTCTTATATTGACAAAGATGCTACCTTCAAATTAATGCTCAAATCTCCATTTTGTTTATGTTTGTTTGCACGTGTAATTTAGAAATCATGCTTCAGTTTTATAAAACATTTTAAACTCTGGCATTGAGAATATTGTGCAATCTTGGTAAAAGCAATATAAAATAGGTTTTAAACATAATTTTGATTTTGCTCATATGCAGTTTTCCATGATCCTTTATCCTAAGCTCAAGGACAACTCTGTTCATTCTTGATCTGTACCTGATCTGGTGTGAGGTGTCCCTGCCCATGGCAGGGGGGTTGGAGTCTCTTCCAGCCCTGATAATTATATGGTTCTATGATTCTTAGATATATGTGGATCCATTTTAACAATCTGAAAGATTATAAAATATACATATGAAGCTGAACTGATGCATGAAAACAGTAGTTGCTTCAATTTTCTCCACATATTTTGCATGATACTGTGATATTTATTTTATTTCACTGCTGTGTAACGTGGTTTTATCTTTCTTTTATAACATATCTTTACTTTCCACTATGTTTTTACCAACTCTTTACATATTTTCATATTTAAATTACCGTTTACTGAAGCCATGCTTTAGGACCTATTACTCCTTACTCATTCCCCTAGGAAATATTTTACTGTGCACAGTTCAGCATTTTTTACATTATTTTACATCATTCATATTGACATTGTGTTGGCTGTTCAAATTTCCTCGTTTGTTCTTTGAGCTGTGGAAGTTTGAGCCCTTTAAAAAAATCTTACTCCAGCTGTCATTAGGATTTCCTGAAGAAGTCATTTCGGGAAAAAAGTCTCAAAATAGATGTAGATAATGCGTATGTTGTAATGCTCTCATTATCCATCCATTGCTCTCAGGATTAATGTTTTACTTACAACTTTTCCATAACATCACAAAATTTATTCTCGTTTTAATGTCATGAAGTTCAATAAGGACAAGTACAGGGTCCTGTATGTGAGGAGGAGTGACAACAGGCACCAGTACAGGTTGCCCTGCTGGAAAGCAACTCCGCAGCGAAAGACCTTGGAGCCCTAGTGGACAGCAAGATCTGCATGGGCCAGCAATGTGCCCTTGTGGCCAAGAGAGCCAATGGTATCCTGACATTCATCAAGAAAAGTGTATCCATCAGATGGAGGTAGGTTCTTCACCCCCTTTATTCTGCCCTGGTAAGACCACATCCTGGAATACTGTGTCCAGTTTTGGGTTCCCCAGTTCAAGAGACACAGGGATGTGCTGGAGAGAGGCCAGCGGAGAGCCATGAGGATGACTGAGGGACTTGAGCATCTCCCCTATGGAAAGAGACTGAGAGACCTAGGGCCGTTTAGTCTGCAAAAGAGAATATTGAGAGGAGATCTGATCAATGTCTATAAATATATGAGGAGTGGGTGTTAAGTGGAGAAGGCTAATATCTTTTTGGTGGTGTGCAGGAGCAATGGATACAAACTGAAACAGAAGGTTTCACCTCACCTTGAGGAGAAACTTCTTTACAGTGAGGGTGACAGAGCTCTGAAACAGACTGCCCAGAGAAGTTGTGGTGTCTCCTTCTCTGGAGACTTTCAAACCCACCCGGATGCATTCCTTTGTGGATTACCCTAGGGGATCCTGCTTTGACAAAGGGGTTAGACTCCATGATATTTGGAGGTGTCTTCCAACCTTTAACATCCTGTGATTCTGGCAATGCTATAGTACTGGAGCTTGTGGAATGAATGGATTGATGAAGATACATACAAATTGCAGATAGTCTACCACTCACTTCACTGAATCTCTTCCGTGTGTTTCTGTATTGGATTTGCCTTAGCATGCCCACTCTACTTTGCCTGTTTGGTACTCACTGTGGAGAACTTGGTGCTATGTGAACAATGTGATTCAAGAACCTGTGGTGTGTAAAGAGCACCATTAATTTGTTAACAAACATGCCACAAGGCTGCTGTTGCCACTCTGTGTTTGCTGATGACTGTGTAGTTTGGAGCCAAAACGGCTCTTGCCTGTGTCTACCACATACTAAATGTGTAAAAATCTCTTGGTCATGTCTATCAAGCAAATATCTTTCTTTAGAAATTGACATGACAAATCCTGGTGTTGATCTGTAAGCAGTATAGTCTTCTGTGTTACTCAGGCACCCATTATCACTACCTGTTGTAGACAGACACCTGGAAGTCCTCTGGAATAACTACTACTTTCAGTAGAAAAGCAGCAGCAGCCTCCTGCAGAGATTCAGAAGTCTCTTATTTTCTTAGAACATCCTATTTCAATTAGATATTTTTCAGAGATGTCACTAAGCAAATATTGAAGAACTTCAATGCAATGAAAGAGGTTTGCAATTGCTGTGTTTGATACCAGGCGTGTCATTGTCTTGCCAGCTGCATCCTCTCATAGGTTTTGAATTTGCAATGCCCTGTCCTACTACATCTGTTATTGCCTTTCTTCTCTCAGGTTTTTTGGTTGGTGTTTGTGTTTGGGGTTTTTTTTGGTGGTTTGGGTTTTTTTGGGTTGTTTTTTTTTTTTTCTGGATGTGGAGGATTACAGCTTAGTTCCCGAGCTCCTTTACCCATCATTACAAAAGGAACTGAAAATTCTGCCTTTGCCTTCCTCCCAATGATTTGATTCTTGGTACCTATTCCTTTTAGTCTGCTCCCTGCCAGAAGTCAGTACTAAGATTTCATTCCCTCATGTGTGAGAAATTAGGCTTAGCAAGTGAAATAAACATAAACAGAAATAAAAAAAGTCCAATCTAAGTGCCAGTGAACTAAGAAATTAAAAGCTTGTGGTAGAAAATAATTTACTGGAGAAAAAATATTACACAGTTAAGGAATGTAAGAAGCCCTAATTTTTAGTTCATTGTTTTCTGCTGTCACAGATCACCTCAGTGTGGTAATTTTTTCCTCTGCCTAGTTTTATAGCTTGATATGCTTCACTTACTTATAAATGATTTTATGATCTTCTCTCATAGTGGGATTTGTCAGTACACCTTTGCCTATATCTTTATTTAGCCTGTATTTAGGTCTAAACTATAGCAGTCACACTATCACCCACCACAGCAGGGAAAGGGAATTAGAAAAATGAGAGAAAATCCACAGGCTGAAACAAAACCAGATTCAATGAATACCAATGTCAATATAAAGTATATAAATTCTTGCTTAGCCAAGCAAACATGCAGTATTCACAATATACAGCAAGACAGTCCCTGAGAGCAGAATATGGAACAACAGGTTGAACAGCCCTAGCAAGAGACTCCCCTCTTCTTAGCAAACCTCCTCCATCATACTGAGTGTGCTGCTCATGTTATGGGATACACCTGTAAGCCAACACAAGTCAGCTGTCCTGGCTAACTCAGAATGGCCTGTGATTCTGTCCTAGCCAAACCAGGACAACCTGCTTGCCATGTAAGCAGAACTGTCACACGTCCTATCTTTTGCTAATACACACATTTTGAATCAAGCTCCTACAAAGCACTCCTTCTAGGTTTCCCATGTGTGTGTTCCTGTCCATATGGCTGCATGGTAAGAAAAACAGCAAAACCAAGCAATTAAAGAGGCTTTGCTCCAAGGAGAAAATTAATTGTATTCCATTTTCTGTAAAAAACTTGTGTTTTGTTGGATTCGGTTTTGGTTTGGGTTTTTTTTTTTTAGGGTTTTGGGGTTTTTTTCGAGTGTGGAGTGGTTTGTTTAAAAAACAAAAACAAAACAAACAAAAAAAAAACCCAAAACAAACAAAAAAAAAAACCCAACAGTGACAGGAAGGAAAGATCTGACAAATGAGCAGCTTCCCACAGTGTCATACCCCTGACATCATCTAAAATACACACAGATGAAATGCAGGGGCTGAGTGGTTCTGCTCTAACATAAGCCACTTGGTGTATGGTTCTACGTCCTGATGCTGCTGAGAGTGCTGTGTGGTACATGG
The DNA here is from genome assembly GCA_013399775.1 of Semnornis frantzii. NCBI lineage: Eukaryota > Metazoa > Chordata > Aves > Piciformes > Ramphastidae > Semnornis > Semnornis frantzii. The sequence continues at coordinate 14,161 of VWYK01051257.1, read as the reverse complement.
CCTAAGGCCTAATGCCCCAGGTTGATGCCAGCAGCTGCACAGTTGTCCCAAGAAGATGGGGACATCAAGGATACTATATAATGAGGCATAAATTCTGGTCCTGATAATTCAGTGGCAGTTTTGCCACTGACTTTATTTGGGCTAGGATGACATTCTGTGTGCCTGATTCCTACTGTAACTCTGAACTGAGTGTTAGGACCTTGCCCATCCTTGCTTTTCTGCTTTCTTGCTGCTTCTAGCATGGAGAAGGTTTGAACCCAGAGGTGAATGGAGGCATGCTTCCCTTTAACTTAGCACTGTTTGAGGTATTGTGTAGCTTACATATGGCACGTCTGGATCCAGCTCTGCGTAGTGTGCAAAGGCAGCAGGAGGATGCAACTGAATGGCTGTGCTTCAAAAATCACATGATTTTTTGATTGTTGTGTTCTCTCATGCAGTTTGATACTGGAGGGAAACATACGGCCCAAAGTGATTTTTCCCTCCTTACAGTTCACATATTCTTCACCATATGCAAGGCATTATTTCATGTTATGGCATCTATTATTGCTCTCATGTCTATTCTTCTCTACAATGGGGAATATACATTTTATCTTTGTATTCTTAAGACACTGTCATTCTGGTGGTCTTTTCAGACATTAGACATAATTTTCCAAGAATTTTCCTAAAACATTTTGATGAGCTTTTTGATTATTTCCTGAGAAACTGTAATGATACCTTTAGTTTTAGCTTTGATTCTGTAAACACTCAAAGCTTTCTTGCTAGGCAAGTCACAGACCACTTGATCAGTTATCAAAGAAACTTGCATGATCCCATAGTCGCAGAATTCGAGCTTTTAATCTCCAGTATGACACATGCATCAAAGGCTGTGTGGGCAACCACATTCAGTAACAAATCATACAGCTCTCATATATTTCATTCCGTATCGGTGAGTAATGTTTATCAAATCTGCCCATTCTTTCCTCCGATAGTTATAAATGTTAAACCCTCTTATGGTGATGTTGCAGGTAACTGATGAAAGAGAGTGCTTCTTTTGGTACAATTCAAGAATTATTTTGTAAAAGATGAATTTCTGTCAGCTGTTAATTCACATCCTCTGTCATTTCCAAGGTAGAAACCTAAATGCATTCACTCTTCCCTCCTCCCTCCTTTTTGTCATTCACTTGGTAAAGATATTCTACCTTTCCCTCTGAAACTTCACTAAATTCAGTGCTACTTAGTGTAAACCAACCCCACTAGAGTGAAAAAAGTAAGTCCCAGTACTTCTTCGTAAGATCTAATATTTGTGCCAAACAGACACAAACAAATGAGACTCTTGCAAAGAGAGTTAGTTTATGCAGAAATAGGATAATGAACAATGCTGACAGTCTCATAAGGTCCAGAATCTAACACAGACTAAATCATTACTGTTTGTATCTTGCGGCTGATTGATTTTCTCTCTGAAAGGTGCAATCTTCAACTGAAGTTCCCTCTCCATCTAGTGACATGTAATAATGTGTGAAGGGAGACCACACTTCTGTCATAGACAAGACATTTAAAGGATGGCCCTTCTGCTCTACTACTAACTTTTTGCAATAAAATATTAAATACACTTTGAAACTTGTACTTACCCATCATAATTGGTAGAAATCAACTGATAAGTTCATAGACATTGTAATTGCATATCGCAGGATGTTAGGGGTTGGAAAGGACCTTCGAAGATCATTGAGTCCAACCCCCCTGCCAGAGCAGGACCATAATCTAGCACAGGTAGCACAGGAGCACATCCAGACAGGTCTTGAATTTCATCTCCAGAGAAAGAGACTCCACAACCTCTTTGAGGACCCTGTTCCAATGCTCCATGACCCTTACGGTGAAGACGTTCCTACTCATGGTTTTCCAACCAATTTAAAAAATAAGACAATGATCTAAAGAAAAATCAGTGATGCAGCCTCAGTTGGAACCCGCCAACAGCATTTGTCAGTGTATCTTTAAAAAGAGTATTGCAAAGGTAGTAGGTAAGCAGAAATTGGACAAAGAATGACTAAGGACATGGAAGTGCTCTAATATAAAGAGAAAGCAAGTATGTGCACTGTAGAGAAGACACAAGCAGCTCAAGTCATGCTAATATTTAGAACACTAAGCAGCGGAGAGCAGAAGGATAAGGATTTCCTTAGTCTGCAAAACAAAGCAATGCCGATGGGGAATAACGTCATTCGAAAGCGGGAGAAGATTTCCCCTCCGCCTTCGGAATGGCCATTTATTCATTGTGTCTGAGAACACATAAACTCAGTGCCGGGGGCAACCTGGTAGCCTCCCGGTAGCTCCCAGCGCTGCTCGGGGCTGAGCCCCGGCGGCGCCGGGTCCTTTACAGCGTCCTGGCGCTCCACCTACTGCCGCCGGGCTGCAAGGAGCGCTGAGCTTCATCTCCCAGGCCGTCTCTGCTCCTGTGAAAGCAAGATAAGCGGCTGCCCCTTGCGCCACCCCAGAAACACATCTTGCTAAACTGCATGGCACAATTAAACAGGATTCTTGCTTCTTCTGTAGAAGAACCCATGTGGACCCCCAGATCCTGGAGTAGCAGCCTAAGCTAAGGCTACCATTTCTAGGCAACGTCCCATGCTCTTTCAAACAGCACAGGACAAAATGAGTGAAGTGGGGTGGTAATGTTGCCCCATTCACTGCAATATACTACAGAAGATTCATGAATACGAGATAAAAGCAAGCTCGTGGAATATACTTCATATGTACTTCAATATAAAATGTTCCTTTCTGAGAGTATTTCACAGCTAAAAACTTCACTGCAACTTTGATACATTAATTTTTAACTAAGAGTGCTAATCTTATAGATAGAAAAGGTACAATGAATGATGCCAACACTAAGCTAATGTAGCTTCAGTTTAGTATATTTCTCAGTTGCTTTAAGGACATAATTTTCATTATATGTATCTTCAATGAAAAATTCAATAATCAATGTTTGAGAAAACATTAAAAATATGCTTGCATGGAAATTATTTATAAAAATGTAATAAAACAAAACAGTCAAATACAGATTAGGATTCAGAAATGGAACTTGAAGTTTGAAGCAAAGTTAAAACTCATGTCACCAGGAGAACAAGCCGGGAACTGGTACATTCAGGGTAATAGCGATGCTCAATTTGAGAATTAATTGATAAAGTAGTTAGTGCGCATAATTCCTTAAAAAAAACAACAACAAACAAACATTGAATTTAGTGCAACCTACTAAAAAAATGAAAACTGCAATAGCAATTAATTAAAGCAGAGTGATTTGCTGCTGCATTTTAAAAGGTTAGATCTGCTTTTTTAAAAGCAGAAATGTGAAACACAACTCATGACAACCCTTTCCTCAGCATTTCAAAGATTGCAAATGTAATGATTCAAAGCCTTTTAAAGCTCCCAGAATGAAAACTGTGCATGTAACACACGTTCATGCATCGTAAGGTGGTACCTAATAATGCAGTTGCAGAAAACAAATCAGGCCTGCCTGATACGTAATTTTCTCCAGTCTTCATCATCCAACACTGATCTTCTCTGCTACCCTATCCTTTTTAAAGACAGAACTATATATTTTTATACCACCTCTGAGGTAACCTACCTGGATTCTCTAGACAAGACCAAGGACCTGACGACAGACACTGTGAAATGAAGTACACACATTGGTGACCACCTGAGAAAAAGAATTAAGTAATTTGCATATTGTCACATAGGAACATGAGAAAAAAAAAAAGACAAGAACATCTCGCTCTAACTTCTTTAGCTCTGTGATCATTTTTACTTCTTCAAATTCCTGTCTCATTTGTTATATACTTGTCAACTTCAGCAACAAATGAGGCAACTACTCTGAAATTAACTGCCTACATCACCACCTAGCCGGGTTCAAAGCCAGACTAATTCCATGTTCTCAAATAGATGAGTCAAGAATATAATAGGAAAAGAAACAGAACATGTAACAAATTGTATCTCCTCCCTCTAGAATGTGTGATGATACCACCCTCAGTGTTTTTTTCACATAGTTTTTAATACTATAATATAGACTATGTTCTAAAATAAATCATTGGAATGTTATATTCGGAGTGATTGAAGGCAGAGTCTTTAGTTTCTCATTTGAAATTTCATAAACTTCAACATATTCAGACTTAAGAAAAACTAATTTTTCTAATAAAAATCTAGTAATTATTTTTCCTTATCTTTTAATGCCAGTTGTTTTGGCCTAACTAGCAAAAATTTAAGGGGGTCTAATAGCAAATAAACTTTGTTTCTGCTGAACCTGTCAGGAATTTTGTGATTCACTTCAGTGAATAAACCCAGCAAAGACTGATCCCTCCTGAAATTTTTAATGCAGTTTGGCATCTTCTTCCTTACGTAAATTATGCAATCTTTAATTATCTAACAATGTTCACCAGAAAGAACTTTTTAGGATGTTGGCTAGTGATAGGACCAGGTGAAATGGAGAAAAACTAGAACTGGGTCGATTCAGATTGAATGTTAGGAAGAAGTTCTTCACCATAAGGGTGGTGAGACACTGGAACAGGTTGCCGTGGGAGGTGGTGGAAGCCCCATCCCTGAAGGTTTTTAAGGCCAGGCTGGATGTAGGTCTGGGCAACCTGATCTAGTGTGAAGTACCTCTGTCCATGGCGGCAGGAGTTGGAGCTAGATGATCCTTGTGTTCCCTTCCAGCCCTGACAATTCTATAGTTTGATGATTCTAAGAAACAAGTAAAATATATATTTACTATGTCTGTACATCTGATGTAAAGCAACATATATAATCTTTGGGATAAAAACTATCACCTCAGGCCGTATTTATGCCAACTACTGTTACTACTTATGCCTTTTCCTCTCTCTTTTTAATATTACTCCTAACTGATGATCAAAGGGCAACAGGCATGGACTTCCATATCCCTCCCTAGATATAGCATCATTCAAACAATTCATTCTTTACTTCGTTCATTCTGAGGCTGCCATCAGTGGGATGGTGTCAGTTGCAGTGAATGTCAGACCAAGCCACAATCACAATGTGTGTGCATGCCTAGGGAAGTTAGCAGATCTCAAAGCTATATTTGCAGTGTAGTTATTTTTTAATGTATGTTTTCCATTTCATTAGACAAAGAACCACAAAACATTTGGTTTTCTAACTATATTTCAATCCACTCCCCATAGTGCTCTCAACTCACTCCTAAAATGACTACTATTCCCTGAAATATGTCATGTAAGTTAGAAGAAAAAGACACTGAAATGAAGATTGAGAAGAAATCTACCAACATTTTACCTAGATCTTCAGGTTTAATGCAAGCAGGCAGTATGAATGCAAGCCCTTCAAACCATATCCTCAACATATTTCATCATTGTGGTACAGTAACTCAAGAGAGAAGCTCAGGAGAATGGACACTGCAGTCCAACAGTAAAATCTCAGCACTAACAGGGCTCACCCAGTTCTTGTTAAATACTGTTGGAGAAGAGACAAAGGCCATGCAAATACATTCAGTGATGTATATGGGCTAGGATAGTCTGTAGACACACATACATACCCACTGAACAGTATCTCAGTCACTGCTTATTACTTATTTCTGCAGAAAGCAACTGATCTCTGCTGCATTTTTGACTCAGGAGTGCTCATATTGTGCCATCACAGTTTCTGAAATCACATTCCAGAGTTTTCACTCGGCAATTAAAACTTCTGCCTTCACTAGTAAGAAAGCCCTTTCATGTCATAAAAAACTGTAAATTTGCATTAAAATATACAAAATTCTTACCTATATTAAGTTCTCATTTTAGCCTCTTTCTACACTACATTTCAATCACACACTTAAAATTGCTTGTATATTTTGAAACTAAGAAAAAAAATCACATTTAGTTCTTAAAATCAAAATATTTTCTGCTCTCTAAAATCAAATCCATTAGCAGTAAACTTCCAATCTGTTTAATAGTTCTTCTATGCATATCTCAGATCTCCACAAGCTATAATTTAATTTGGCATGGAGTTTTTCGAACATCTGAACATCACGTTACTCAAGAGAGTCTCTGGCAGTCCAGCCTACGAGATAAGCGCCACCGCATCACGCTGCCGGTGCACCAGGAGCAGCAGAGAGCCCCTCCGGGCAAGGGGAAGTAAAGGGGAGCTGCTGCACCAGCCAGGGCAAAGAGCAGCCCACTCCGCCGCCGAGCCTAGGGCTTGCAGGGGCGGATGCGGCCAGCAGAGGGCAGTCTCTCACCGGCTGTCCCGACCGGGGCCTCTCGAAGTCCACCCGCTCGCCCGCCTGCTGCGGGGAACCGCTGTCTCGGGGCGGGCATGGCAGAGTGGCAGCACCGGCTAAGTGATTCCAGCAGCCGAGAAAGCGTGAGTTAGAGAGCAATCTCACCCACAGTTACCCATCTAACCGTGTAAACACGGAGGAGTGTGTACATGATAAACCGCATCGTACACGATATCAATCATAGAACGGTTTAGTCTGGAAAGGGCCTTTACTATCATCAAGCCCAACTGTTAGCCCAGCATTGCCGAGTCCACTATGAAACTATGTACTTAAGCACCATATCTACATGCCTTCAATACCTCCAGGGATGGTGACTCCACTTTCCTGGGCAGCCTGTTTCAGGGAAGAGACCAACACTCACCTTCATGCAAACACCTTTCATATGGTTATAGAGAATAAGATCTTCCTTTAGCCTCCCTTTCTCTAGGCTAAACACTAGGTCCCTCCAGCTGCTTCTCATAAGACTTCTCATCTAGAACCCTCCCCAGCTCAGTTGCCCCCCTCTGGACACCTCCAGCACCACAATGTCTTTCTTGTAGCGAGGGGCCCAAAACCTAACACAGTATTCAAGGTGTGGCCTCACTAGTACCAAGTATAGGGGCACAACCACGTCTTTGTATTCATGCTAGTCATACTATTTTTGATACAGTCCAGGATGCTACTGGCCTTCTTGGCCACCTGAGCACACTGCTGACTCATGTTCAGATGGCTGTCAGCAAACACATCGCCAAGTCTTTTTCCACCAGGCAGCTTTCCAGCTGCACTTATCCACAAATATATACAATAAATAATAATTAATAATAAAAGGTAGTAAATAATTACTCCTAATAAATGTCAGAGGTAAAGCATTTATGTTAGAGTACGTATGCTGACTCTGGCTTTTGAGGCCTAAGCTTCTGCATTGAGCAAGTCACTAGAGGGAATCACCTGAGGATTTAGAAGAATGATATTCCATCCTACATTTGCCTACATATGTGTCCCTTGGGTAAACTTGTAAAGATCACTCCCTCCCCATGTCTCAGCTCCCTACACATAAAATGCAGTGAAGCTGGGAGAAAAAGTATGTATGGAAAATATAGGGATGTTGTTTCAGTGCCATAATTACAGGTTATTTATGAATATGGACCTATATACACACACACATGTAAATATGTGTGTTGCTCTCCAGCACTCATGTGAGCTTTTCTAGGAAATTTGACAATAAAATCCTGAGCAGATAGAATGACGAAAGTGAGGGAGACATACCTACTCTAGGATAGGAATTGCAATGCAGGTTTAGTGAATGTGATGCATTGACAACAGTGGAAGATTGCTTAAGAGGAGCTTCAGGAAAACTAAAGAGTACAGCATGTCACTGGGAAGGTGAAGTTATTTCGTGTGCTGAACTTACATAAAATTTTGGCTGGAAAAAAAAATCACTATTACCACTGGCTGGAAAATTTTGGCTGGAAAAAAAAATCACTATTTTGGCTATGCTCTTTGGACATGAAAAATTATGACAGAGCTCAGTATCATTTCCCTGCATGTAAGATGACATGGCAACCTCCACTCAATCAGATCTGTGTAGAAAAGCAAGAACAACTTCATGTTGTTTTCCATGACCTGAAGAATTCAATTTCAGACAGTTATTCTGGATGTAGCTTTTGCAGTTGCACAAACGGGATGAGATGGAGCACAGTAACACCCAAGGCAGCCTTCACAGACAGACGACACTCTCCTGCTCCTTCCAGAGCACTATACAGACACTATCTATCCTAGTTTGTTTCAGCTTTTCTGAAGAAGGTGTGACCCTTATTCTTTTATTTTGAAAGTATTCAGATAAACTAGAAACAATTAATTCCTTTAAAAGGCCCGATTCTGATTAAATAATTTTTCCAATCGAAAATTCTTTCAGCTTTACTAAGTTTCTATATTGAGCCAGCAACAGTTTCTATGTAAATAGCAACATTTGTGTTTTTCTGCTCTACTGTTCCAGAGATCTTCAAACAAACACAAGGCAAAAGTCTTTTCTTGGTCACATTGCCATGTTCATCCACAGCTGGTAAGAGCTGTCCCTGCTGCACCATCTGGATGATGGCTCCGTGGCCTGACCTGCCAGTGTGAAGGAGCACCTTACGCAGCTTTGCTGGATCCTACTGCGAACACCTGGCCACCTGCACCTGGGTGCCATTTCAGTGATGCTTCCTCAGCCCCGACACAAACACAGCCTGTAAGATGACCAGGTGCGCACAAACTTAGTTTCTTCACACAGAGGTGAGTTTCTTCAGCTGCGCTTTTGTGACTGTGGTGCTACCATCTTGAGTGGCAGGCTCCCCCGGTGGGGTGCTCAGCGAGAGCGGAGCAGGGATACGCGGCACTGTGTGCACGGCATGTGCCAGGCTCTGCTACTCCGAGGCACGCCTCCCGGGAGAGCGGAGGTGTGCGGCGGATCACGCACCCTGTCGCGGCACTCGGCTTTGCCTTTGGCAGCGCGAGCGGCTGTTCGGACCTGGTGGAGAGAAGCGTTGTCTCATTACAGCCTAACTACGCGCTGCTCCACCGTGCAGCCGCCCTCCGCGGAGGAGCTCGAAGCCCAAACTCCTTCGCCACCTACCGGGAGCCGCGGCCGCGCCCCCTCCCGCAGTCGCCGGCGGGACCTCCTCGCGCCGCGCCCTCCTCCCGCCGGCG